>JBCEWC010008872.1:0-19397 GCA_038996855.1 Solanum aculeatissimum | reverse complement strand
TAAGTGTATTTATAACGACCGAATTCATTTCCCTTCGTTAAGAAATGGTCGTTAAAAGTCTTTTTTCTTGTAGTGTATAATTTTATAAAAGTTAGGTGATCCAATGACTTCCAAGTTATATATATATATATATATATATATTTAAAGCGTATTAGATTTGGTCTAAGGTCATAAGGGATCTTTTACCTCAAGTCAAGTCTAAAGAATTTCTATCGACTAAGTTTTTGTATGAGTTCATAGAAGGGTCGGCTTTAAAACGACCATATCTCCTAGAATATAAAGAGTTTGGTGGCCCATAACTTATCAAATTAAAAATTTCTAAATTATCTTTCTATCACCATTAATTTCATCTCATTTTAATTTGAGTTCGAAGTAAAAAGTTATGTCTGTTTTAGTGAACACTGTCAAACTAGTGGTCTCAGGGTCAACATCTACGCTCGTTGGACTACTGGTCGGTAGTTCAAACTATGAGCCCTCACTCTCAGCTCGCGAAAAATGTTTTCCAAGCTAGTTTTGAGTCCAAATTACTATGGACCCAACCATGGGTCGTAGGAGCCCCTGTGGGCCGTAGTTTGGATCCATCAAAAGGTACTTTAGGATTCTGAATCTCATACCCAGACGAATTGACTTCTATGGGACGTAAAAATTTCTACGGACTGTAGATGACCTCGTAGTTTGGTCTAGTGTCTAAATCAAGGGATTTTATGAGGTCTTTATGATCATTCTTTCACCTATGGCTGTAAGTCACCATTCGTAGTTCAAAGTTCAAAATTCAAATCTCTGAATTCCAACTAATTCGACAGAACAAAACCCCTATACGATTAGTCAATGGATCTACCACCCATAGATAGCTAGTAATTTCATACAAAAGAGTACTGACATTGACATGTAAATTGAAATATGGGGAGTTAGTATGAATGTTCCAAAGCTGTACAACATATATCTTCCCAAAAATAAAACTTTAAAAATAGTAAATTTGATACATAAAATATATAAATTAGGGAATAGAGTTTGAAATCAACGTAATCCATATTTGGTTATGGATTTTAGTCAAGTTCAAAACTATTTTATACCACCATTTATATTAAAATAATAGATTAGAATTTCATGTATTGAAATTTGAAAGTGAGGGAAGATAATTATAGTAAAATATCTCAACTCATAAAGTATCTTTATCTATTTCATCCCACGTATCAAACGACTCTGAAAAGTACACTTATACCCCTACGGTGTCTTGTTTAGTGACAGCCTCCTTAAACATCTGGAGGGAATCTTGTAGATCATCACATAGTTGATATGGATCTGGAATCACTTCTGGGTCAACCGCCATTGATATTGTCATCTTATTACAATAACTCTGAAAATGTATTGACACTGCCTGTAACCACACCAAATTCATATTATAATGTTTTGTAATTTTCCTTAGTACAATGCAAATATGAGTGTTTGGATATTTCTTTTTATGTGAATATGAATTCATTGATATTTTTACTAATATAGTATTTGAAGTTAAGTTAAAATAAATATTTATATATAAAAAATAAAATTAAAAAATTTTATACTTACGTAAGGGAGTCCAAAAGTTGAAGGAGCAACATAAGCTAATTTATGCCCAAAAAATGTGATCTCTTCTTGAGGGCCGACTACGTTTGATATTAAAACGGTCGTGTGCGATAGAACTCTGTTTGTCACCTTTGCTGCCACCTTGAAAGATGGGATAAAATAATATGATAAAATGAGACATATCGATATAAATTTACATCGTCAAATAAATACAATATAAATTTAATAATTTTTAGTAAAGAAATAATTTACCTTGGATCCGAATATATCTTGTGTTAGCTTAGCAGTGCTAAAAGAGAATCTAGATTCAAGAGAGAGCTTTTTTCTGTCGATGATGATTTTTGCTTGTCGGATATAATCCAACGGGTTATCGGGTAAGCTAATGGGAAATCGGGTCAACACATATCCAATTTTATTGCCCCATCTTGCCTTTGATTTTTTCTCCATCATCTCTGCTAATGCCTGCATGATGCATGCATTCCTTAACTTAAAAATGTGTATAGTATATTAAAATATTCTTTGAATTTTATAATATTAATTAAAGATAAAAGGGTAAAAAATATTCTTAAACTATATGAAAGGAACAAAATGTCCTTCATTTATACTTTGATCCAAAAATACTCTTACTGTCAATATTTTAGTTCAAAAATGAATGGTATTTAATGGGTCAAAAATGCCCTTTTCAAATAAATTTATTATTAATTTTATTTTTGAACACATTATTTTTCTTTAATCATATTTCTTTAATTAGCAACTATTTATCCTACTTCAATCCGAGAAAAAAATTAAAAATTAAAGTATTTCTTGTTTTATTATAAATACCATTTTTATCGTTATCTAAATAAAAATTAATATTAGATTACTACTACAACAAAAACATACCCAGTGGAATCCCACACGTGGGGTCTGGTGAGGGTAAAATGTACGCAAACTTTACCATTATCTCACAGAGATAGATAGATAGATTGTTTCCAGAAAACAATGTTGGGTTTACTACGATATTATATTTATGACATATTATTTGTTACAAGGGTATGATGTTCTATTTTAATTGGTAAAATGAGATTAAGAAAAAAATTATTTTCTTACATTTTATTATGTTAATGTAGTCTTAAAAAAACAAAATAAGAAAATGATTCTTTAAAAATAATATTTTTATTAGGAACACAATATGATTAAAAATGAAATATATATATATTTATTTAAAGAAACGCATTTCTGACCCATTTAGTAACAATAAAAGCATTTTTTTTTTGTTTGTATTTGGATGGTATTGTTGTTACCTTAATTCCAGTAGAAGGTCTTATGTTAAACACAATAGATCCTCTGAGACGAATGTTGTTGGGCAGATTATTTGTCTTGCCGCTCCCTTTTCCATTCATGTTGCCTGAAGATACAATATATATTTATTAGTAGTAAAAATTAATATGTATAAACCTAAAAATACAAATTGAATAAGTAATTAATCTGAAATTTACATTTAAAGTGTTATTAATGCTTAATTTAGGGTACTAACCTTATGAGGAGGGAGTAATAAGGTGACTAGAAAGATGCACTTTTAAATAGATGGAAGAGAGTACTACTTTTCTAATCATTTTAGTTATAGTGCTTACTAAAAATTGTTGATTAAAAGTTAAGATATAATTAATTATGTTTTCACATTTACCTTTCCTCAATAAGTATGGAGAAAAGAAAGTATTCCCTCTGGGGTTTTTTATGTGCCACCTTTTGTAATTGCACTTGCATTAAGAAAATAAATGACTTTACTATTTTACCCTTATTTAATCTACATTAATTGTTTTTTTAGTTCTTCTAATTGGCCAAATATATCTTAACTATCGGGGGTAAATAAGAAGAACATTGTTATCTATGTATTGATCTTGTGAAATGACATATATTAAGGATCATATGTTTATAGTAAGAATGACATATAGAAGAGACCGGAAGTAGTATAATGAATGGGAGAAATTACTGAAATTAAGGTAACAACAATACCATGAAATTACTGACATTATGAAAGAAGCATATGATCAAATAAATGCATATTTATATAGAGAGATAGAGGAAGAGTAGGTACAGTTAGAGTTTGACCAAGAGCTAATTAAAGAGACAGAACATAAGAGTAGGGTGTAATTAATTAGGAAAAAACAGACTGACCATATCTTCTATTGAGATAACGTGAGAAACCAGCTTGTGCCATGCCCATCACAACATCATTAATTGTCTACAATTATGTAACATAATGAAAGCAATGAATAACTTACCCAAAAAAAACATTGGAATAAGGAAAAACACTAGTAATATGACACTAGTGATAGCTATTAATGAGGATTGTAGATAGGTTTCTGTAACCACAAACATGGCAGTACCAAAATTGCATCAGAAATTCAGACTAGTTAATTGAATTGAATGTTTTTTCATCCTCTTGGAAATTGAAGGAGCAATTGGAAATATTGATAAGACGAGACTAGCCCTACCAATTGGAAATATATATATTATATCTAGCAAATAGTAATTGTTAAAGTATTGTAGCATATTGTTTTATTTTTTTAAAAAGTTATTAATTCCACTTTCCATAAGTAGAATAGGGTAACTGATACATAAAGAAGCCAAGATTAAGGAAGTATTACCTCCATTTCATTGTAGGTGAACATGTTTGACGTGACCAAAAGTTAATGTAATTTTTATGACACAAAAAAAATCATATAACAGAAGAGTCATTTGATCTATGAACTAGTTATATATATATATCAAGATTATAATGTAATAATCATAATATGGTAATTAAACAATAGAGAGTATAAAAATATATGAAAAAGAGTGTCACATAAAATAGAAGATAGATAGTTGAAGAGCACATACCATGTTCAAGGCATTTTTGACTATTTTCATGTCATCAAGGCTAATAGTCCTGTGCACAAGTCTCTTAGGACTATCCCCAACCCCAGCTCCTCCTTTCATCGGAGTCTCCGTGTCCTTAAGAAACAAAGTTGTCGACAAAAACAAAACAGCATCCACTATGGTATACCAAAACACCATACACAAAAACCAAACATAGTAACAAAACCTCTTTAAAAATCCAACATCATTTTTTCCCTTTTTGGTACTTGAAGGTAGAGAAGGCAGTTCTTCTGGATTAGAAGCCTTTCGAGTGCACGCCAAAACTAAAGATACAATTGACATACCATCACCAATAGAATGGTGCAATTTAAGAATCCCAACTCCATTTGCTTCAGATGTTTTGATGTTCAAAATGTGAACTTCCCATAATGGCTTTGTCATGTCCATAGGTATTGTTGTTAGATTCGACGAGTAGTTCTCCAGGAATTCGTCTGGTGAATCCATGTCAGGATCCAAATGTGGACATATTATATGATCTTCCACATTTACTCTCGTTTTCACCCACTTCCTTACGTTTTTCTTTTTATCAACCACCTTAAAACAAAAGAAAATGGTAACACAAGCAAAAGAAGCATAAAGAATGTGCAAGTATAAGTTTTATACGAGTAACACTAATAATGTCTTTTAACAAGAAGCAGATCTAAGTTTTGAAGTCTATGAGTTCTGACACTTGTAATATGTACGTGGATTTCTTAACAACTATACAGAATCATGAACAAAGTTATCAAATCTTGAAGATATTGTACTTTCCATGCATGATAGACCAATCCCTAATTTTAACCTATTGAAGGACGTAACTTATTTTATGTTTCAAGTTGGCACGAGGGGCAAAGCTATATGTATGGTAATGGGGGATCAATCTTGCATATATATAGGTAAACTTCTTTTAAAAAAATCTCTATCTATATATAACTTGTTGAATCCCCATTATCTATAGAAAACTTTTTAATATAGTGTTTTTGAATCTCGTATTAATTTCTAGACGTGCATGTATGTGCCAAATTTTGTTGACGTTTATCTGCCAGTATATGTAAGTTAACCTCAAAAATCTAACTTTTCTACATACCGGTATACTGGAGAAGCGTGGGTGATTGAGGAGAGTGCACTCGATGCCTTTCTTGATGACATCGCTATTGATGCTTGTAGTGCAACCTAAGATGGCAATAATGTGGCAATTGAGGGTTTTAGTATGGAACAATCGTGTTGCTGGACTGGCTGGCTCTTGCTCTTGCTCTTGTTCAGGCTCTATCACTACCACCGTGCTGTTTTTCTGGCCATTAGCAGTAGTATTCATGCTCATTTTAGGTTCAATTTTGGTCTTAGTGTCAATAGGTTTAAGGCCAAGGCTCCCCATTGTTAAAATTTGTGAAACTAATGGATATATGATGCCTCAAGGAGATCAATATAATATACTTGTGTTTTATCGGTGTACGTACGTGCATACATCTATATAAGTGTGGGTTCATCCCCACCACTGAACCAATAGCACATCGCCACGTGTCAGTCTCCTTCCTGTCGCTCTGCCTGCTTGAGATGCCTACTTTTGTTCCTGACCAACCACAACCATCCAAAAGCAGACAACTCTTCGTCGTCCTGCTTCCTTGAGTTGCCTATTTCAGCTGCTTAATTATATTTCTTTAATTGATTCGACTATAATTTTACAATATTACCCTTAATGATACATTTTTTCAACTGTTTCAACTGTGATTTTACTATCTCATTTTTGCAACTGTTTCGATTGTGATTTTACTATCTCACTCTAATAAATTATTTTAAGTCATATAAAATGAGATATCATATTTTAACTTCAAATTTAGTTATACGAATAAGAATGTAAAAATAATCAATAAGTGTGAGTACCGGACCAACCACAACCTTCCAAAGCAGATAACTCTTCGCCGTCCTTTGTGTTTGTGTTGTCTGTTCCTGACCAACCACAGTCGTCCAAAGCAGACAACTATTCATCGTCCTGCCTGCTCCTGCTCCTGACCAACCACAATCTTTCAAATTAAAGCATGCAGCTCTTCGTCGTCCTGCCTGCTTGAGTTGCCTCCACCCCCATCCATCCTCACCCCATACCAAGGACAAACAAATTAAAATGAAAGAAATATCATATTTTAAATTCAAACTTAATTATACAAATAAAAGTATAAGAATAATCAAACATATTTAGTGGATCCGAGCATAGTCCGGAGAACGTTTTACTAGTACATAACTTTTACTGGTACATATATAAATATGGCAATGACAGCACACCTCAAATTGCGTTAAGGCAAGACACGTTATGATTAGCTTACTAAAATAAGCAAATGGGGACCCTACAACTTATTGCATCTATTATAGCTGCTGGTTGGGAATAAATGGGCAAATTAATTTGGACGGTTGATTAATATTTTATAATTGTTTTAATCACTATGAAAAGATTAAAACTAATCATGAACTTTATCATTAAATTACTTGTACCTGATATAATTAGTCGTTATATTAATAGGATTAGCGATGAATTTTATATTTAATTATAAAATTTATCTCTCGTTCTGTATTTTAGCTAAAGGTATTTTTATCTCAATTTTATTCACTTAAAAAATACTAGTAATTTCTCGACACATTTTAAATAGCACCCATGCAGCTTAATTTAAGCAGTGAACTTACTAGAATAAAAAAAAAAAAGAGACATCTTATCACTAAGAAGAGCTATATTTAGTTTCTTTGCCAGTTGCCACTTATATATATATATTTTTTAAACCTTTGCATTTATGGATGTTTTGAAGATCTCCAATTATTTAGGGAGAAACATTTTTCTTCCTCTATCAAATTAAATTAAATTTATTATACCACATCTGCTTTTGCTGAAAAATAATACTAACACCTTACCAAATTATATATGTCACTGTATACATAAATTATTGATACAAACAATAACAATAAAATACCTTTGTTTTCATGTGATAAACAAACTGTTTTCGATAAATTTTCGATTTAAGAAAATCTTTTTTCCTAAATGTAGTTTGAAAGAAATGCATAAACAAGTTTTAAAACTTGCTGAGGAGATTGGACCTCATAAATATGAGGAGATTTATTTACTTCTGCAAGAGGCTGGTTGGTGAACAGTTTTAAAACTTAACCGAATAGTATTTCAACTGTTTATTTTTATTTGTTTAATTTAAAAAATTAAAAATTTTTATTATTTTGTTTCTAATTTATTTTTATTTTTAAGTATAGTAAATTTTCAATGCATTGAATTTATTATACTAAAAAAATATATATGAAGAAAGTAAATTTTACATTAAATTGAATTACTTGTGTGTGATTGACTGATTGGTAGCATTTAATGTAAGCTATCTAATCTACAGTGCTACTTCAATAATTATGAGTATTTAGTACCTCATCTGTTTCATTTTATTTAATTCATAAATAAAATATAAATTTAGCACAATATTTAAAAACTTCTTTATTGGATGTGTTATGTGTATTTCATTGAAGTAATCTTATTAATAAAATTTTGAAATGATAAATTTAACTTTTTATAAAATATTTGATGAGTTTTATCAAAAACGAAAGTGCTTTTGAGAAATATAAGAAGTTAGTTTTTCTACCGTTGGAGAAGACTAAATTTTTTTGCTGATATAAACATAATTATATAAAATTAATTTTTTCCAAGATAAAAAGTATTTTGATTAAAAAAACTAGAGTCCATCTCTCAATATGTAACACTCCATTATATCTCAACACTCTAAGTTGTTATAACTAAAATCGGATCTAAAACTAAGAAAAAAAAATTTTGAAAAAATGTACTAGGGTAAATCAGGGTCCGCGGGGTAGAATTTTTTGGGAAAAGTTCGCGAACGAGAAGAATGCGCACCAAATTCACGTCGTGGACCTGACTATAAATCGCATTCCTCAAGTGCATTTTATTCATTACTTATAAAATACATTTCTTGTATGTGATTATGTTTCGGAAAAAAATGAACTATCATGGAGCAAGTTTGCATCGCGAATTTGCCCCATTACAGATCAAATTTTTTATTAGTTTTTAATTTTAACGAGGGACATTTCCATCTTTTTCCCACTCCTTCTATACTTATAATTTGAAATAACAAAATTATTAATTATTTGGCTATAATATTGGGTTTCAAGCATTTTTTTTGTGGCTATAAGATTATTATTATTGTGGTGACTCCAAATGTGTGGCAAAAATTGTATGATTTAGCTATATCATTTTATTGTAGCAATAAATTTGTAGCTATTTGAAAAATTACTGCCACAAAAATTTTTATAACTTGCAGAAAAAATATTTATTTAAATTTAATATTTTGTTTCAAGTAATTTTTTGTGGCTATAAGATTACTATTGCTACAACATCAAATTTGTGGCAAAAACATATAGATTTAGCTATAACTTTTTATTTTTACAATAAATTTATAGCTATTTGGATAGCTATTGCCACAAAATATTATAACTTGAAACAAAAATATTTATCTAGCTATAATATTTTATTTTAAGTAATCTTTGTTATCATTCATGAATTGTTGCAGTATAGAAAGAGAGGAAGAAGAAGAATTGATTAGATGATTTATTAAATCTTATCCCTTTACATGCTTGGTAAGAGGCCTTATATAATGATCATAGTTTCTCTTTTCAATACAACTGAATAACTAATTAACTGACTGATTAACTAACTAATTAACAGTCTCTAATCAACTAGTTAGTAAAAGGACTAAACTACCCATCTGGACTACTAGTATCTAAGTGACATCAACACTCCCCTCAAGATAGGGGTGTTGAATATGTTGATAACACCTACTGGTGTGAATGTATTGGGTGGTTACCAGGCCTTGTTGAATTTTTTCTCTCACAAAATGACAATCTATTTCGATATGTTTGGTTCTTTCATGGAAGACTAGATTGATTGCTATTTGAAGAGCAGCTTTGCTATCACTGAAAATTGTAGTAGGTTGAGTTATTGTTAAACCAAGATCCTTTAGTAGTCCTAACAACCAAGTTAGCTCATCAGTTGTGGTTGCTAAACTTCTATACTCAGCCTCAGTTGAGCTTCTAGATACTGTTGCCTGTTTCTTAGATTTCCAAGATACCAAAGATTCACCTATTTTTATGAGAAAGCCTGTCACTGACTTCCTGGTAAGAGGGCAAGCTGCCCAGTCTACATCACAATATGCAGTAACTTCATTAATACTCTTGTTGGACATCAATAATCCCAATCCTGGTTGAGACTTGATATATCTTACAATTCTGAGTGCAGCATCTATATGAGATTGTTTTGGTTCTTGTAGGAATTGACTTAGAGTTTGTACTGAATAGGCAATGTCAGGTCTTGTTACTGTTAGGTACAATAGTTTACCTATCAGTTTTTGATACCTTTCTTGATTGACTAGGGGATCATTCTCAGACTTAATACCAACATGTTGATCATACTGTTCAAAAGTAAGATTGATATTGTTGTCCATTGGTGTGTTGAAAGGTTTAGCTGCTGATAGACCAGTTTCAGATATGAGCTCAAGGGCATATTTCCTTTGATGCATAGTTATTCCTTGACTTGATCTAGCAAATTCAATACCTAAGAAGTACCTTAGATCACCAAGATCCTTTATCTTGAAAGTCTGTTGAAGTGAGGCTTTAGTTTCCTTGATAAATTCCAAGTTACTTCCAGTTACAAGCATGTCATCTACATATATAAGCACAATGACTATACCTTGATCAGACTTTTTAGTGAATAATGAATGATCAAACTGACTTTGTTTAAAATTAAATTTGACTAAAGCCTCAGAAAATTTTATATTCCATTGCCTTGGAGCCTGTTTTAAGCCATACAACGATTTCAAAAGTCTACATACGTGTGTCTCCCTCTGACTTTGAAAACCTTGTGGCATATCCATATAAATCTCACCATACAGGTCACCTTGTAAAAAGGCATTGTACACATCCATTTGATGAATGTGTCATTTCATTAAAGCAGCCATAGCTAAAACAGATCTGATTGTAACCATTTTAACCACCGGAGAAAATGTTTCTCTATAGTCAATACCTTCTTTTTGGCTATAACCTTTAGCTACTAACCTAGCTTTGAACCTCTCAATTTCTCCACTAGCTTTGTATTTAACTTTCAAAATCCATTTATATCCAACAGTGGACTTTCCTTCAGGTAATGGCACTACTGTCCAAGTGTTGTTATTCTCCAAAGCTTGTATCTCCTCCTTCATAGCTTGTACCCATCTTGGATCTTTTATAGCTTCAGAGTAAGTCTTAGGTTCAGTAACACTGGATATAGAGGCTACAAATGCTCTATATTTTGGAGACAAGTGATCATAGCTCAGATAATTGTCCAACCTATATGGAATGTCATGATGAATATTTAGTGAAACAAAGTCACTCATCCAAGCAGGAGGGTAAGTACCTTTCTTCTCTAAATATGCCATCCCTGTTCACAAAAAAAGTTTTGTTAGTCAGATCCAATAATACATAACCTTTTTTAGATTCAGAGTAACCCATATGTACTGCTACTTTGGATCTAGGTAACATCTTATCATGTTGACTAACATCTTGAGCAAAGCATAGGCATCATATAACTTTAAGGTGATTCCGTGAAGGCTTTCTTCCATATAGTTTCTCATAAGGTGATAAACCACCTAATGCTTGACTGGGGAGTCTGTTAATGAGATATACTGCAACCAATACACAATGACCCCAATACTTAATAGGAATATGAGCCTGAAATCTCAAGGCTCTAGTGACCTCTAGGATGTGTCTGTGTTTTCTTTCAGCAACTCTATTTTGCTGAGGAGTATAAACACAAGTAGTTTGATGTATTATTCCTAACTGTTTGAACAAATTTTGACACGCAGAACTTAAGAATTCAGATCCATTGTCTGTTCTTATTTGCCTAACAGTTTTGTCAAATTGAGTTTTAACAAATATAAAGAATACTGTAGAGTAAAATACACTTCAGACTTTTGTTTAAGCAAATATATCCAAGTGACTCTAGATAGATCATCAACAATAGTGAGGAAGTATTTATTACCATTGTATGTTGGAACACTATAAGGTCCCCAAATGTCTACATGTAATAGTTCAAAACAACTACTACTCTTAATATTGCTGGATATAAAAGGGCATCTGGTCTGTTTTGTACATGGACAAATTTGACATTGAGTGATACTATTTTTTATTTCATCCAAACTAAACGGAAGTAATTTTTTAAGAGCTAAAATTGAAGTATGGCCAAGCCTCATATACCACAAACTAATCTCCCCATTGTAAGCTTTAGTAGATATTGAGTTCTGATAAGCTAAGGAACAACTTGAGCTATTGTTGAATTGATGATTCAGCAATATGTATAATCCATCCACTTCTTTACCAATCTCCTTCACCCTCCCAGTGAAGAGATCCTGAAAAAGACACAAGTCAGGAAAGAAAGAAGCATAACATTGTAATTCTTTAGTTAGCTTAGAAACTGATAGTAAATTGAATCGAAATTCAAGTACATGAAACACATTCGAGATAGTACTCCTAGAAGATATAGAACTTGTTCCTGTGTGTGACACCAGAGTGACATCACCATTAGGCAGCTGCACTCTTTTGGGAGAAGTGGGCTCAACTATTGATGCTTGATCAAGCAAGTTGAGACTAGAGTCCATGTGGTTAGTGGCACCAGTGTCCACTATCCACTCCGGACAACTTGGTACTAATAAAGCTACATATTTAGGTATACCTGCTACATTTGCAGATGCCTCTGTAGTACTGATATTAGTATTATTCAGCAATTTTATGATCTGCTCATATTGATCCTTAGTGAATGGTGCCCCTCCTCTTGTACCCTCAGGATAACTATAACTCGTGGAAGCACCATTAGAGTTCTGAGCTTGTTGGCCTCCATACGCAGCCTGATTTCCTTGTCCAGTAGACCCTGCAGTGATATCACCATTCAAAGTTTGGTTGTATGATCTTAAATCACCGAAATCATCACCATGTTTCAGGTTATTATTAGTGGTCACATTGTAAGAAGCCCCAGCCCCATGACCTCCTGAGCTTACAAAACCCTTCTTTTTGTACCTAAAATCAGATGGATATCCAACAATCTTGAAGCAATTTTCCTTGGCGTGTCCTCTAATTTTGCATACTTCACAGAACAGATGTTGGTTCTTTTTGAACTTGTTATTTCCTCCTTGATGTCCATTATAGTTTCCACCTTGATAGCCATTAGTTTTGGTGTACATAGCTCCTTCAAATTGACTGATTCCACTCATTAGATTACTCCCTAAAATTCTAGCATATGCAGCTACATTTTTTTTTACTTTCATCACTGATTATCATCGAGTAAGCTTGATTCACATTTGGTGTTAGACTTATCATCAAGATTTGTGTTTTTGCTTGAACATAAGAATCATTCAGGCCCATAAGAAACTGAAACAACTTTAATTGTTATAGATGTGCCACATATTCTATTGATTTAGCACAACTGCATGCAGGAGTTGGTACGAGTGCTTCAAATTCTTCCCACAAATTTTTTAATTTTGAGAAGTACACAGACACAGAAGCATTCCCTTGAGTAAGGGTTGCAATTTCTTTATGTAAATTGAAAGTCCTAGAGCCATCAACTTTAGTAAATCTCTTTTGTAGATCCATCAAAACAGACTTAGCGTTTGATGCATACATGATTCCTCCTAACAAATTCTTTGAAACTGAATTCATTATCGAGGAGAGTACGATTGCATAAACCCTTTCCCAGTAATTCCACATTGTTTCTGGAAATGACTCTTTGTCACAAGTACCATCAACAACCCCCAACTTATTTCTACCTTACAAATCCATTCTCATAGATCGAAACCACATGGAAAAATTCTCAATACTTGTCAGCTGGAACGAGATGATTTGTATACCACTCACATCTGATGAATTCAAGAACAGAGGATGATTGTAATCCAATCCTGGAATCTATCCTCCAAATTGATGTTGTGCTCTAAACACAGCTGCACCAGATCCGTTAAAAGCCATATTTGGAATCGACCCATTAGTTTGATCACCAGAATTAGCAGAATCACTCATTCTTCTTGACTGTACAAAAAGTTGATGCGGAAGTGACAGATTTCAAATTTGTTCACAAATTCTGTGAACTCTGATTCAGATATTTGAGAAGATGAGATTCAACAATCTGTATATTGCTCTGATACCATGTTATCATCCATGAATTGTTGCAGAATTCATACAGTATATAAGTATTCTTGAGAGTTCTTGGGAAGATCAGAAAAATGTAAGAATAGAAAGAGAGGAAGAAGAAGAATTGATTAGATGATTTATTCAATCTTATCCCTTTACATGCTTGGTAAGAGGCCTTATATAATGATCATAGTTTCTCTTTTCAATAAAACTGAATAACTAATTAACTGACTGATTAACTAACTAATTAACAGTCTCTAATCAACTAGTTAGTAAAGGACTAAACTACCCCTCTGGACTACTAGTATCTAAGTGATCAACAATCTTCTATGGCTAGAAAATTACTATTGCTACGGTGACCTCGATCTCATGGCAAAAACATATGATTAAACTATGATGTTTTATTATAGCAACAAATTTGTAGCTATATAGATAATTATTGCCACGATAATCAATAACTATGGAAAAAATAAAAAATCAGCTTTATCATTTAATTTTTGTAGCTAAGAAATTCATCGAAATTGTAAATAGCCATCAAATTTAACTTTTGATCGAGGTTGTTAAGCATTAGCCACGACTTTTAAATTCATAGCTTAAAACTTGAAGCAATAGATGCATATTGTTGTAGTGTGGGTACTTAAATGGGTAAAAGAGGTTCATTTATAAAAGAAAGAAAAGTGTTACTAAGTATTACTCTCTTTTTTTAGTGTAGGCGGTCGAGTAGAGATGTGTGGGATAAGAAAAAAAAATTGGGTTGTGGACAGATGGGTGGGGTGGCGCTCGGAGTGGGAGGTCGGAGGAGGGGGGGGAGGGTTTTTTCTTTTTAACATTTTCTTGGCTAGGTGGGGTGGGTTGGATGGACCGGTGGGAGAAGAATCCTCTCCATTTTCTCCAAGTTCCTATCTCGATGGAATATGATACATGACATAAGGTAGATTTAATGGCAAAAATTTAACCAAACTATGTTACAAATAATGTATTTGATCAATTAAATCTTAACCATTAAATCCAACTTATGTCATGCGTCAACCATTAAGATAAGAATTTGGGGAAAATGAAGAGAGATGAAATGGAGAGGAGCCTCCTCTAAGACTGGTGAGGGTCAAGGGGGAGGGTAAAAAAGTTTTAAGAATTTTTTTAGAAAAGAAAATTATTATTTTTTTCCACATTTTTTCTTAGGTAGGGGAAGGGGCATTCGAGATGGGGAATCTTGCATTTTATCTTCAGATTATACTAATATATCTTATACCTCACATCAAATGAAACTCAGTAGATTGTCAACATGATAATCATTTTGAAGTAGTGTTGGCACATACTCTCATTGAGATATTGTGTCACCTTCTCAATGACTCAAGAACAACTTGTCCCGTAAATAAGCAAATACCATATTAAATAAATTATTGGGGTATATTGTAGTATCCCTAAAGAAAAATATTTAAAGACAATATTTAAAGATTATTTTTTACTATTACCCTGTTGATTATTTTCAAACCATTCTCTTAAAAAATATAAAACGATTAAGAACCTCATTAAAAGGTAAGGGTGAATAAGGAAAAAGAAAAGTTACAAGTACTATATACTTCATCCTTTCTTTTTTAGTTGTCATGTTGCATTTTTTAAAAATTGATTTGACTAACTAATTTCCAAGCTATATTAGATCACATTATTCAATAATTAGAAATAAATTACTTTTAAAAGTATTTTTATATTTAATGAAATAATTTATAACTATACAATTATTTAAAGATAATTTTAAATTATAAATTTTAAAAATCTTTGATATTTTTCTTATATACCATATCAAATTAAATAATTTCACGATAATAATATTATATTATTTAAGAAATAAAATAAAGTTGATGATACGTATATTCTAAGGTAGACCTATGAAACCCGTTGGTTGTGAAAATTAATCAATATGATTGACAAATAATTAAGAAAGTACATTATCCCAAGTCTATTTATTTTTAAACTTAAATAAATCTGACTAGTCATTCATGCATAGAGTTTTAGCTAGCATATACGTTAGGATTTATTTATTTATTTTGACTTAGAAGAAATTGCAAAAAGAGGGCTATGTCTACTCGTTAAGAGTAACTAAAAGTGAAAATAAAGCAGTAGAATTTATCTTCTAACATAATTAAAACAAACGATCAATGCCAAATACATAAATAACTCCAACCATAATAAGTTTTAGTACCATTTTCTCCCTATGTTGTCTTGTTTAGTGACAGCCTCCTTAAACATCTGGAGGGAGTCTTGTAGATCATCACATAGTTGGTATGGATCTGGAATCACTTCTGGGTCAACCGCCATTGATATTGTCATTTTATTACAATGACTTTGGAAATGTATCATCACCGCCTGCATATATTGAAGTAGGACAAATAAATTAAAATGAAATAAGTAATTATAGAGAGTCAAATAGTTAATTATATACTAACTTGTGGGAGTCCATAAACTGTTGGAGCAGCATAAGCTAATTGATGCCCAAAAAATGTGATCTCTTCTTGAGGGCCAACCATGTTTGATATTAATAATGTGGTGTGCGATAGAATTCTGCTCGTCACCTTTGCCGCAATCTTTTGTGTGATCGTACGTAAATTCATAGTTAAAAATGACCATATAAAATAAGACGATAGACAGACGATTTAGAAAAACTCACCTCAGATCCGGTTACTTCTTGCAATAGCTTAGCAGCGCGAAAAGTGAATCTAGATTCAAGAGAGAGCTTCTTTTTCTCGATATCTTTTTTTGCTTGTCGGATATAATCCAACGGGTCATCGTGTAAGCTAATGGGAAACCGGATCAGCACGTATCCAATTTCATTGCCCCATTTTGCCTTTGATTTTTTCTCCATCATCTCTGATAGCGCCTGAATACAATACATTTTGATATAAATTTTGTGACTAAAATTAAAGGCGTATTTTAAATTTTGTGAACTTAAATATAAAACGACATTCTTAATATAAAGAAGTGTATTATCATGTTGAAACTAAAAACTTATTAAATATATATACAAAAATAAAAGTGAAACACATGATAAATAAATTTGTGGAAAGGATTGTTGTTACTCTAATTCCAGTAGAAGGTCTTATGTTAAACACAACAGATCCTCTGAGACGAATGTTGTTGGGCAGATTATTTGTCTTACTGCTTCCACTCCCATTCTTTTTACCTGAAGTAAAAAGTAAAAAAAATGTAGAATTTCAATTTCAACTTTATGATTTCAGTTTTTTTTAAATTTAAAAAAATAATTAAAACTTGGCCCTTAAGTTTATATTTTATATGGAAGACCCAAAATTTTGAATTTTTTTTTTAAAGGTGTTCAATGTGAAAAGACTAAATGTACCATATGAGAAGATTATATTTTAAAAAATAGCTAGTAATTACTATTGTTGATTTATTGGACCAGTGGATCTTTGTAAAAAATTTATGTGTATTTGAAAGTCTGTAATAATATGTAATTATAAATATTTTTTTTTGTAAAAGAAACATGAAGATATGTGATTTGTTCATGTGGCTGGCGCCTTAATTAAGTATTTTATATCTTATATATGAACTTTGATCTGTTTATTTGATAAAATTATAATTTGCAAACCTTGTTCCTGTTTATTTGGTGAAGTTCTTAATAGTTTTTGGGATTTTCATGTCTATGAAAAAAAATCCTATCATTTTTTTAAATTCAAATTATATTTCCAAATAAATTTAACCTGATTTCAAATCAATTAACCTTGTGACAAAACATCCCTTAAAATGGACGATAGGAACTAGAAAGTAATTAAATACTAATTAAAAGAGGTACGGTTTAACCAATTATAAAAGTAAACAAATAAAGAATTAAGATCTTTTTGCACACCTACCAAATGAATATAAACATTAAGCTAAGGTTGTAATTAATTAAGGGAATATAGAGACTGACCATATCTTCTATTGAGATAGCGTGAGAAACCAGCGTGTGCCATCCCCATTACTACATCATTAACTGTCTGCAATATGTACCATAATTAAAGCAATGAATAATTTACCAAATATATATATATATATATATAGAAAACAGAATGGTTAGTTTATTTTAATAAAATCAACGTAATTGTATGCATAATTTAGACATTTTTAATTTTGGTACATCAAATTTAAAGCTGTCGAAACAGGCTAATTCATCCATGTGACATGTCCAGTCCAAGCTTTGTAGGTCAAGAAATTTGAAAGGCTGGGACAGGCTGATCCTTCATTTGAAAGCGCCTTGAAAAATGGCTAGCCCAACTCAACCCTAGTAGAGTCGTGGGCGGCGACAGGCCAACCCTTCTTCTTTTTAGTAATTTTTTTTTGCCTTTTCAATCTAAATTTAAACTTAAAATTGTATCAATATTTTAAACTTTTATCATGTCTAACAAAATTATATAAAAAAAATATAATAATTACAAATACATATGATTAGTGGTGCTTTTAATTACAATCTCATATCTGAAATAAATGAGAAGATTTTCAAATCAAATATAACAAACAATGATATGAATTTGAGTCATTCTGCGACTAAAAAGAATAACAACCTTATTTGACAAATAAAATAAATAAAGAAAATTTGAATTTTTTTTTATAAACTAAGGAACAATTACGCCTTGTAACTTTAGTAGATTTCATTCATATTAAATAATATTTTTGACCGCGATCTTCTCGGTTACGCCGCAAATGTCAAGGGCTTAGTTGGGCTGATCCTATAAGCCTTAATTCTAAATGGATTTGAAAAATCATATCTCAATCTTACCCCAATACTAATAAGGCTGGTCAACCCTACAGGCTAAGCCTATTTTGACGGCTCTAATCAAATGTCTTCACGTAAATTATAACAGAAAGAGTAACAGATCTAGAGTGAATGTGTGCACATACCATGTTCAAGGCATTCTTGACTATTTTCATGTCATCAAGGCTAACAGTCCTGTGTACGAGCCTCTTAGGACTGTGTCCGACCCCAGCTCCTCCTTTCATCGGAGTCTCCGTGTCCTTGAGAAACAAAATTGTCGCCAAAAACAAAACAGTATCCACAATAGTATACCAAAACACCACACACAAAAACCAAACATAGTAACAAAACCTCCTTAAAAATCCAACATCATTTCCCCCCCTTTTTTTTTTACTTGAAGGTATAGTAGGCAGTTCTTCTGGATTAGAAGCCTTTCGAGTGCACGCCAAAACTAAAGATACAATTGACATTCCATCACCAAGAGAATGGTGCAATTTAATAATCCCAATTCCATTTGCTTCAGATGTTTTGATGTTCAGAATGTGAACTTCCCATAATGGCTTTGTCATGTCCATAGGTATTGTTGTTAGATTCGACGAGTACTTCTCCAGGAATTCGTCAGGTGAATCCATGTCCGGATCCAAATCTGGACATATTATATGATCTTCAACATTTACTCTCGTTTTCACCCACTTCCTTTCACCATTCTTTTCATCCACCACCTTTTTCCCAAACAAAAAAAATATATATTGTAACATAAGCAAAGGGTACACCAAGAATGTAAGGGGTCGTTTGGTGTGATGGATAAGGGATATTAATCCCAAGATAATTTTTTAGTGGCCCTTAATTCGTTGTTTGGTTGCACAGACTGGGATAACAATTAATCCTGGGATAAGTTATTCCCTCCAAGAGGTGGAATAATAATCCCAGGATACTTATCTTGGGATAAAGTAAGGGAAATAACAAAAATACCCTCCTTGAACTCTCTTTTATACACCATTTTTACATTTATGTATAT
>JBCEWC010008871.1:0-19397 GCA_038996855.1 Solanum aculeatissimum | reverse complement strand
TATGGTATCTATAAATAGGGTCTCAATGTAATAATGTAGACACAATTCAATAATATTTTCTCCTATATTTCTCACACTTACCAAGATCTTTCTGTGTAGGTGCTTGTATTATGAATGCAGACTTACTTCTAACTTTATTGTCCAAAATCTAGTTCAAGTGATGAGGACTGTGGAGAACCATATGAGGTGATCTCATCCCATACAAATAGCCAATTGGATTTTAACCCATAGCCTTCCTTCTGCATGCCTAGGGTTGAGCATATGGAGTGCGTAGTAACACAATATGAGTGTAGCAAATATTAGATTTGCCCAACGTGAAGGATGGGGCCAACTCTGTTATCATATTAAGGTAGAGGATGTTGAGCCTAACTTAATCCAAAAAACTAGCTTAAATGGTCCAGATTGTCCAAAACCATGTGAGGAGGCTTCAACCCATAAGCTTAACTGATGTTGGATTCTAACTTTTTTTGTGTTTCTTCTCTCCTTCCGTGCCATACTCTTTTCCTTCCACTTGTTGAGCATGAATACCAATATTCCGTGGTGAACTTTCTTGCATACATGTCCTCTCCATATTTGTCCTATAATACTCACTTTAACCTATCCCAATGTACAGTATATCTTGAGTATGAATTCATCTAGTTCTTTGGTTCCAAATTCTGGATATCTCTTTGGAAGTTTAGTTCCCGAGGTAGACACCTGTTGGGTTAGATAATGAGGTCAACTGGTGATGCTACTCTATTTCTTACTACAGCATATACAGGTGGCATGAAGATGCTGTCTTTAGGAATAAGTCTCTAAACCACTCGCCTGACTAGTTGCCTTTCCCATCTGGTACCAAGAAAGAATCCTTTCCTTTCATGATTCCTTTCTAGAAACTTACTTCATAAGGGTGTATTACTTTGTTTGAAAATTATTCATTTCTCAATCTCCCATATTACTAAAATATCACCTTCACCTGTTATGCATTTCTCCCATTTGAGGACGTCCATAGCTATTCCCTTGGGAACATAAGGCCTCTAGTCTCCTGATCCTAACACACTCTCCGATTTTGAAGATCTACCTTCTGCATCCACTACCTTTTAACATCAAATCTCGCTGTTGGAGGGTGAAATTTTTTGAATGTTGAGATTGCCTCTAATAAAAATAGTTTTACTTATAAAACTAACTACAAGGTAGTGTTTGAGTTTATTATGTTGGTCATGCAATCTGGAAAATGACATGTGATATCTTCTGTTTGCTCAGTGTATATTAGTCTTTTTCCGGCCTATTGAACAGTTTAAATTGTACTTTTCTTATTATAAAATACAAATGATTTTGGGCCTCTTTATGGATAAGAGACATCATTCATATAGGTGTGTGTGTGTGTGTGTGTGTATTTAACGTTTTTGATATGGAAAGAAGTATGGTATTTAACGTTTTTGTAATGTGTGTGTATAGATGTATTTACAGTTTATCTCAGTTTCTCGAGATTTGTCTACATTTCAGAAGGTATTCTTTTTTGTCAAGTTAGCTAAGTTTTCTGTATCATCTGTGCTTCAATCCATGGTTGGCAATTAATAGCTAGTCTGCGTGGCTTCTGATGAGCTATTATAGCTTATGTGCACAGGAAACCAGACAACCTGCAGCATAAATTTAAAAGTTACCGTAGAAAGATGCTCATTCTTGCAATTGCTGTTACTTTACCTTTTAAATGGGTGATCATTTAGTACTTTCTTAGGGTGGTTTATGATGCAATGCTGTCAGTTTCAGGTTTCTGTTCTACTACATGGGCATTTCCATCAGTCTTCTTTTATTATATTTCTCATCTGGACTTTGTCTTTCTTCTGAGTGCTTACTCTTCTAATCTGGTGCTAACTGTTCTTTTTGCCTTTCTAGATATCTGAAACGAGGCGTAAATGAAAATGGTAGAGTTGCGAATGATGTTGAGACTGAGCAGATTCTATTTGAGGATGTCCCTGAAGATTTCCCAGTGCAAATTAGTTCTGTTGTTCAAAATCGTGGGTCAATCCCACTCTTTTGGTTTCAGGAAACTTCACGACTAAATCTGAAGCCTGATATTATCTGTATGTTCACGCTAGTTCATGCTACCTTTTGTAAGAATTTAAAAATTGCTGCTCGGTTAACATAGTGTTTGTTATTTAGTGTCAAAGAGGGATCAGACATATGAAGCAACAAGACTTCATTTTGAAAATCTTGCTGAGAGATATGGGAACCCCATAATTATATTGGATCTGATTAAGGTGAGGAATGCTTTTTTCAGTCTGCTGTTTTCACTACAATAGGATCAGAATTATACTGCTTTAATGTCTTAAGACGTGAGGGGAAAGTTAAAAAGTGTTTCTTCTTAGGAGCAGAGAGTCTTCTTCCTTGAACACTGTGATCCCCCCGTCCCTCGCTCATTAGGCATGCTACTATGCTAAAAGCAGAGAGAATAAGGAACTAAGTGTCTCACCATTGTGAAATTCTTCAATTGACAGACCCAAGAAAAAAAGCCTCGCGAGTCTATCCTTCGTACTGAATTTGCTAATGCAATTGAATTCATCAATAAGGATCTAACTGAGGAGAATCGACTTAGATTTCTCCACTGGGATTTGAATAAGCATTCACGAAGGTATTTGGCTTGTTTATTTCTGTTTCTGTAACTTCTTATTCAATGATCTGGTTTTCCATAACTTTTGCCTTTTCTTTCCCCTTTTCCAGCAAAGCTACAAATGTCTTGTTTTCTCTGGGAAAAGTGGCTACATATGCATTGAATTTGACAGGTTTCTTCTATTGTCAAGTAACACCAGCCTTGAGATCTGAGAGATGTTTGAAATGGCCGACTTTTGAGTAAGTTTCTCATCTCATTTGGTAAATCTGCAAACACTTGGAAGACATTATTTCTATACAAATAATCTGTTGTCGTGTGTTCGCGCATATGGAGTTTTGTTCAAGTTCGTTGATTGTTACTTCATGTCCAATTGGTCAGTCCTCATCTTAAGCAAAGTCTTTATCTTTTTATGGTGTTTTATTCTCTTTGATGTTTCACCTTATCCTTTTTTTTAAAAAAAAACAAGTAAACGTATTACATATCATAAACCAGGCCATATAAGACAACCATCTACAAGCGGTATACCCAAAGGTAAAAAATCTACACAATGAACTGATTCTCTATCACTGTTATCAAAAACAACACACACAAAACAACACTAAGGTCCGTTGAGTCTTTTAGCACAAAGCGCAAGCTTTAATGAAAAAATGCAAAGGGAGAAAAGGTACAAATATATATGTTTCGTCCAAGACTAATACTTTTATTTTTAGAACGATAACTTTACTTCTATATATTCACAGTTATACTACAACCAAAGCGTAGTTCCTCTTAAAAAAGTATTACAACTTACAACTTGTAATTCAAATCTGTTCCTTACCAAAAGTCTAAAAAATTACAAATATCTTCTGTTTGAGCTAATAGTTTTTACTCACACCGAAAGTCCAAGACTAATAATTTTTTATTTATAAACATAAATGACAATTATATAAACAAAGAAATTGAAAATAATTACGATAAGGTGAAATATCAATTGTTTAGTATCCTCTCTCAAAAGTGGTTCATTGGCAAGAAAAAGTATGTCTTAGAACTTCGATGACTACATTAAAGTGCATAGTCAGCTAGGCGAAGCACTCAACATGTTTTGAACCTCGCTTCGGGGCTTAAGTATGCTTTAAACGTGCCTTTGATAACACACTTCTCCACAGGCTCCATCCAATCATCTATACAATAGGACTTCCTGGGTGCACCAAAAGAAAATAAGGGAACGAATGCTGCATCTTAATTGGGGGAAACTTGGCTTTATACCTTCAAAAGCTCTTCTATTCCTCTCACTCCAAACAACCCGAAGTATGGAAGTAGCACTCTTTCCATGCCTTTCATCTTCTCTTTTCCTCCTGCTCTTCCAACTGAACATCAACTCTTTCACTGTTCTTATATACTTACTTTTTTTGTGATAGTTATTCTCCTAGGAAGCTGTTAGACAAACAGTCGGTTTTGTGTTGTTTTTGTATACTCATGGTCTTGAATATATAGGATTGCTTTTACCTCTTTGGCGTAGTTGCATTAAGTATCCTCCTCCAGGTGGTGATTCCCCTTTTTATCTCGTCTTAAAAGCTTTTGGAAAATTTATGGACTGTTGAATGTGAATCTTGCCCGGTTGCATCAAAGGGATGGTAATTGTTGAAGTGTGTGACTATCTTTTCCAAAAGCTTAAGCTATTATAGTGAGCATACTTTTGATGATCACTTAATTATGTCTTCGCAAACACTTTTCTACGGGATTCATTCTTTTCCATGGGTGGCAATGAGACTCGAATCCAGAACCTCTTTCTTCTAGACTTCTGATTGAACTTTAAGGGTGTGTGACCATCAAATTTGAAAGCTTACCTGTTTAACCTTTTAGAGAGAGCCTATTTCTAATTATGCAATTAATTTTTTTTGATAACTGAGAAATCTGTCCGTGGCCCACCCGTTGGACCAACCACAACCTTCTTTACTATGTGGATAATGGGCCCGCCCCTCTACCCTTCTCCATTGAAATACCAAGCTTTGCGTTGCCTGGTGTGGGGCTTGAACCTGTGACCTCAGTCACAAATCCTCCACCCTTTGCCACACGAGCTAGGCCCCTCTAATTATTTAATTATATCTTCAACAGTGATGACCATCTATCTTGAGTTTCCGGTATCTTGAAGCTTGGATCAGTTATTGGTCATGTACACCCTAACACACTAATAAATAACCCAGGAGAAAGTCATATACTCAGAATTACAAAAAGCCTGTAGTCTGCAGTTATGCTGCACCTGTCATCCTAGTTGACTGGCTGGGTATATAATTGTCTTTGAGACGGAAATAGGCTAAACTTCTGAGACATCTTGCTTTTGGTGGTTGGCTTATTGGTGTTGTCATATTTGAAGTTGTAAGTGTTCAGCCCTCTATCTTGGCAATATAGACAGGTGAAGAGGTTCACTAGACATATGGGGCTGCAGAAGGGCAACCTTGTGCTGATTTAGATTTGAATTTGTGGAGGGATGCTGCAAAAAGAATTAGGTTTTTGTCCCCATCATTGTCAGATGACATGATTAAGGGATAAATGCTTATACTTAAAGAAGTTAGCTTGATATACATGAATAGTTAGTTATAAAACAAAATTACAAGTTTGATATAAGAACTAAGCATATGATTTGTTGTCTCTTTTTAAATCTATATATATTCACCAATAAAGATTCAATTTAAATTGTTTCCTTGGGATCAAATTTGATCCTATGAGATAAGAAAAAGGGGCCGATGTTTCTACATACGTAGGTCCAGATGCCATAGAAAAGTCAAGCTGAATTCAAAGGTGTAAAAGATCCTTAAAATAACCTTCCTTCCAATTTTTTCTAATGGAGGTTGCATTAACTATCCTCATGCATTAATTGTTGTTCGAAAAAGGGGATGTGAGTGTATCCATTCTGAAATGAGGAATTCTACGTGCCCCTTCCCCAAAACCCTACCTGCTCCTCTGTTTATCCGTTCTCTAGTACTGTAAAATAACATACTATCTTGACCTAAACTTAAGTTATTAATTCTTGATTAAAAGTTTACATAGTATCTCATAGTTTTCTTTCCAGTTCTATCTATCAAGACACTGTGGTTCTAGCTTCTTTCCAGTTCTATCTATCAAGACACTGTGGTTCTAGCTCTCTTCATTGTGAAGAGATTTTTCTCTATTTTTCCTTTGAGGAAGCTTTGGGTCCAGTCCTACTCTTTGCCTATTTTATGATATCACTCACTTCTGCAGTCTCTTTCCAATAGCAATAATACAACCATCTGGCCGATTGGCTTCCTTATACAATTCCTTGCTACAGTTTTTCTTGACACCATGGCACATCTGCTACCTTTCAAAGTCATTATGACAAGAGTCAAAACGCTCTTCCAGTTTCAGTGATGCAGCTTAGAAACTCTGCACTTCTGAGTTTTTTAAAGTTGATTGGAAAAAGAATTCTCTTTATACGTTGATGTGAGCTACCCCTTGAAGTAGGTCAATTAAAAAGGGATAAAGTTGAATTGCATGCATACATTAGGCTTTCTGTTTGTTGTTTGAGCTGTTTAGAATTGTATTTTAAAATAATTGCAATGATATGGCACAGATATGCTGCTGCTAGTAATGTGGATCCTTTGAGACATTTTGACCCTGATGTTGAGAAACAATGTAGTAATGACAATGCTGAGTCAGATAACTCGGAGGAGAAAACCAATGGGTGTAACTACGCGAGTGATGGCTATCTGAAACCAGCAATGTTCCAAAGGGGGGTGTTAAGAACAAATTGCATAGATTGTTTGGATCGCACTAATGTGGCACAGTATGCATATGGATTGGCTGCTTTAGGTCATCAACTCCGTGCATTAGGAGTTACAAATTCAACAAAGATAGACCTTGATGATCCTTTGGCAGAAGAATTAATGGGATTCTATGAGAGGATGGGTGATACGCTTGCTCATCAATATGGTGGCTCTGCAGCTCACAACAAGGTAATGCTAGTGTTTAAGATTTCCCCTTTTTGCACATTATTTATGAATCAATTACTTCATTTAAAAAGGACCTCACCAGCAGAGGCGGATTTATGTGGAGTGGGTGTTTTACGTGAACCCATGCTCCCTTCCTGAGACTGGGTACAGCAGTAGTATATTTGCTCGTTAAATACTTAAGTAGTTGTATGTGAACCCATGCTCAAGTGAGCTCTTTGGTTCAGCGGTTAATTGGTGCACCATGGTCACAAAGGTCGGGGTTCGGTTCCAGATTGCAACCCTTTCTTTATTGTTTCCTTTCTTTCTGGCTTGCCATGCATTAGTCATTCCTTTGACTTTTCGTTAATTGGTTACCGTGTCTGTAGTCTTCTCCCAGTTGTCCCTTCTTTCTAATACTTATCTCTTTATTCGATACTCTTCTGATTTGAGCTCCGAAATTTCCAGTAATACAAATACTTCCTCTTTTCCTTTGTACTTGCCAGACTTTCTTTTGCACATTTCCTTGAAAAATTATAAATAAAAAGTATTTTTTGATTAATTGATCCTTATTTCATTACGATAAGTATGTACTCAATTATGCATTTTATGATATGTGATTAATATAGTTTACTTTCAAGAACAATTAAATTAAATAAAAAATGAGAAAAAAAGTCTATTTTATTTTATTTTCCTAGAATTTTAAATATTGTGGATGAAATATTCTTAATAACCATGACAACTTAATGAAGGGTGTATCTTCTCCTCAAACACACTCTTGAAAATCATCATCAATAAAGAATTTAACTATTTTTTCAATGAAAAGTGAACTTCAAAATAGATGAAGAATTTTTTAATGGTTGCTTAGTTTACTATATAAAATGTAAGACGTTTAAGTAAAAATGCTATAAATAGTTTTTTTTTAAGTATGAAAACTTGTCCAGGAAAATAATAAAATTAGTAATGATTACTTGTAATAATTGTGTTGATTATTGTTTGCGTCGACTTTGTATCACTGTAAAAAATTCTATAATCAAATCAAATATCTATCTTTAAAGTGGTGGTGCACCCATTCTCTCAAAATCCTGGATACACCCCTGGTCATTGGTGTCAAACTATGTTTGAAAATATGATACAACGCGAGTCATTCACAGACGTCAATCAAGTTTGTCCAACCATCAATAAATATGGTTCTTATTACACCAAAATACAAGTGAAATAAGATGCAACTTTTAAGGGTTTCTTTATCATTCTTGCAAATATGAAACAATCTTCTGTCTGTTATTTTCTTTCTGCAAATTATTAGGTTGGCTAGACTGTAATGAAAATTATTTGAGATAATTCTTAGTGAGTTAGATGATATACAAGTCTTTCGATTTTCTACTTTGATACTTGAAATGACTGTACTCCCAAAGCAGATTAAAAGTATCATAAAAGTTTTGTTTAAAAAATTAAAAAATGAAATAATAAATATCATAGAAATTGTTACAAGCAGCTTCTTTATTGTGTATTCTGGGTGCGTGGGTCGGGAGTTCATGTGTTTTGTACTCCCAATTCTATTTTTTCTTTTCTTTTGTTTTTCATCTTAATTAAAGGTGTGATTATTAGTTTCTAGCAAATTGAGAAAGAAAAGAATCTTTTGACTTGTAACTAGAGCCAATTACATAATTAAACTAGTTTTTTTTTGTGAGATACAATCCAGCGATCAGAAATGGAACTTAAGGAGCTAGAAATTCAGTCATTCTTGCCTCATTTTTATTTTCTATTACCCCATACGCCTCCTTGATGCTAATGGAAACAAAGCTCAGGACATACACATGTATGTTCTATCTCTCTCATCCAATGTTAAGTAGTTTAATCTTTGGTTAGTTGACAATGTGGTGATGTCTCCTGTAGATATTTTCAGAGAGGAGGGGCCAGTGGAAAGCTGCAATTCAATCACAGGAGTTCTTTAGGACTCTTCAGAGATATTACAGCAATGCCTACATGGATGCAGAAAAACAAAATGCTATTAATGTGTAAGCTCATTCTCTTTATTCGTATGTGCCAATGCAGTTTGAGTGGGTGGTTTAGTTTGTGCAAATCCTTTAAGTTCAACTTCTTTCCTTTTGATATTCTATTTGCCAATTTACTCAAGATTTCAGATAATTTGAGAAATGGCTATGGGCTTGCTACTTAAAATTTTGATGACATTCTATGATCAGGTTTTTGGGGTACTTTCAACCGCTAGAGGGTAGACCTGATATATGGGAATTGGACGCCTATCAGCATTACTATGTGGGTAGGAATGGGGAAAGCTATGTTGGCGACAATGGAAGGTATAATTGTCAAAGCTGTGATGTTATGCCTCTTAACTTTCTTTCTTTCTATAGATTTATTTATCATCTAAATTAGGATGAGACAGATATAGAAGACAAAGACAGCGATATTCTGTAGCATTTTCAAGGTTAATTAATTTACTTTGAAATAATGTGTCACGACAGAGATGGCAGAAATGTGCCTCCTAGTGACTTAGATCTTTTCCTGTAATTTCTCGTTTTGAAGTATGTAAGGATATTCTTATGCTGATAAACAGGTTGCTCTTTCAAAGATCATTCTCAGATGGAAACATTCTTCATGAGAGTCAATTTCCCTTATCAAAGGGGCTTTCTAAGTCTAACCTGTCTAATCAGTCAAAAGAAGGAAGAAAAGTGCTCTCCGAGTCAACACCAGAAATGTCAACTTGTGAAGGTGATTTGCAATATTCAAGGTACAGAAAATTTATATGATTGATGGAAGTCTACTAGTTGTTGCATCTCGTTTTATTCTGTACAATTATTGATCCATTGGTTCGTGCAATGTTTGTGCTAGTGACTTGCTGATTTATATTACTCTCTATCAGTGTTCTCAAAAGGCAAAAGCGCATAAAAGCTCTAAGGTCCATTCGGGCTTTAAGCGCAAACTGCGAATAAAGCGTAGGTTTTAATGAAAAAGGGTGCAAATGGAGAAAAATATAAATATACATGTTCAGTTCAAGACCGAGATAAGCCTCTAAACGGTGTCAGTTTGTGTATGAAACTGATGGAGGGTGGCAAAACTGCTCCAGGCAAAGAATTTCAACACAAAAAGTTCAGAAAAATGGGAGTAACTCAACCTATAGAACCCTAGTGTTGCAGATGAGGACACTCACCTAAAAAAGGTAGCAATAACTCTGATACCACGAATAATTTGAGAAAGAAGAAAAGACTTGTTTTGTATTTCTGTAATATCATTACGTCCTATGAGAAGAGGGTACTTGTACATTGAATTCTATTATTAATCAAGGTGTTAGAATAGGAATAGGTAAATACAATCCTGCTTAGAATAGGAATAGGAATAACAATAATATATAGAATCCTATTTGGAAAAGGATTGTATTATTGTATCCTAGTTGGAAAAGGAGTTTAATATAGTATCTATAAATAGGGTCTCAATGTAATAATGTAGACAACAATTCAATAATATTTTCTCCTATATTTCTCACAGGGTGCAATTATACCCCTCAACTTTTCGATTTAGAGTAGATATACTCTTGTTATACCAGAGGTGCATATGTACTCTATCATCTAACAAATGGTGCATATTACTCTTTTCGTTAACAGGCCTATATTTACTGAACTTAAAAATTCTAAAGCTGATTTTTTAAATCCAGAAAATGTCATGTGGCTTTAAAGAATGACCTTATCCCTCTAGACCTGACTCAAATGGAAAATACCCAATCCCTCTTCTACTCAGCCATAAAGTGGGTTTGGGTTGGGTCTGAATAAAAGAGAGATTTTAAAAAAAAAGTTGGGTTGGGTCTAGAAAGGTAAAAGAAGTGGGTGTGGTAATTCTTTAAAGCCGCATGGCATTTTTGAGATAAAAAACTAATTTTAAGATTTTTTTAATTCTGTCTATTAAAGAAATGGGTAAATATGCACCATTTGTTAGATGACGAGGTTATATATGCACCATTTGTTAGATGGCGGGAGTAGATATGCATCACTATTTTAATGAGTATATCCGCTCTAAATTACAAAGCTAAGGGGTATAATTGCCCCTTTGCCCTTGTATAAATTACTGAAGCCTGCTTGGTGAGTTGGCCAAATGCAGACTATTCCCCTCAGCCTAAAGTTGATACTCAAAGCCATCTGGAAAATCTTTAAAAGATGGCACTGGAAGTCTCACAACTGCTAGAGTTACATCATGTTTAAGTCGATTTTCAAAAAGATAACCTGACTCAAGCCCAGTGCAAGTGATAGCTGGTTTTACAAAACTCCAGTTCCAAGATACCCCAAAGGTTTTTTACCCTTGACATTATAGGCAGAAGAATGTAAACTATGTAATAGATATAACCTGACTCAGATTCAAAACTAAAAAATCAATCAATCAACCATTATCCCCACCTCATTTCGAACTGTGGGCCACTAGCCCTTGAGGTTTTCACAATTATAAAAAGAATCAATTGGTCAACCATGCCTCAGTTCCAAAATAATTGAGGTCAGTAATATGATTCTGCTATATTCATTTCTCTCTATTCAAGTTCACTTCATTCCAATATTTAAATGATTTTTGTCATTAAGAAAAATGGAATTATTTGTCTTTTGAGACAAAAAACAAATTTAAGTGTAACAAGGAAAGAAAAACCAGTTTACTAAGTATCGCCAATAAGGATTTTGCTGTAATATGTTCTATTTCTAGCTAAGTCCACATTAGTTCCTAGTTATTGTAGGTCATTTGAGACAATTTCCTGCATATGATGTCAAATCTACCTTGTCTTCTCCTTAACCTTCAATCAGTCTACCTTGTCTTCTCCTTAGACCTTCAATCATCATAGGAAAATTTTCTTTTGAAAACAAATTCATCACAGGGTAACACTAATGGATAAGAGCTTCCGGGAATCTACATAAATTATGGCAAGTAAAACCATCTTCGGCGACTTTATTCTGCAACAGTCATCTTGTGGATATGTTAGGTATTTTAGGTCCAACTTCTACTCCCATGTAACATTGGTCTTATAACTGTTCTCTTGAACTTGCCTTCCAAAAGCATCTGTAACATCTTTATTCAATTCTCAGCCTGTTTGGTATTGATCCATTAAAGTCACACTAGTGCTAACTCTGGTGCTCTTGTTGCAACTTCCATGCAGTTGTGAAAGTTCAGCGGCTATAGAGGCTATATGTGGTATATTTGGTTGCCTTTTTTTATTGTTTCTCCTCTGCTTCACACATAAGAGTTAGAAATTCTAAATCCTACTTATGTAAGGGAAGAGAATAATGGAAAGGTGCCGTGAGAACCTGAGATGCCATGAAATTGGATCTTCCCATTTTATGCAGGAATCATGTATTATTTATGTGGGGATGGAATGTGGAATGTGAATGAGGATACTAGTAATACATGAATTTAAAAATACTAAAATGACAAAACTAACCTCCATAATAGTATGATAACTTTTATGTTTTTTAATAAATATTCATATATTTTTAATTATTCATGTTATAGTAATGTGTACTAATCAACCTAAGCATTCAACAAGAAGTAATCTCCACTTTAGAATTATTGTATTACCAATCCTTGCATTATAATCTCTGCTATATTATTCCTATATTACTAATTCATACATAACTTGTCTCTAAACAACCCTTAAAGGTTTTAGAATAAGTAGAACTAAGACACAATAAATGCACTGCAAGTTTAAGCCCTAAAGTAAATTAGAACGATGATTCAAAATTTCAAATATCTAGGCTCAAACTTATGGGATAATGGTATTTCAGATAAAGATGTAATACATAGAAGTAAAGATTGGATTGGAGTTCTATGAGAATTTTCATGTGATTGGAAATTACCTAACAAAGTGAAAGGTAAATTTCTATAGCCCTGCTTTGAGATCAGCAATGTTTTATGAAGTAAGACAAGTATTATGGGAATAGAGATGTTAAGAGTAGCACAGGTAGAGGATAAATCAATTATGCTTTTTTTTTATTATTTTTCAAATGCACCTCTCAATAGATTTGTTGTTGTGATGGTCCAAGTATCTAGCAGAGGACGAGATAAACTTAATCACATAATAATCCCAACTTGTGGATGTTAACGGTTATTTTTTGTTGTTATTCTACATGAAATTTGGTGCTTGACAGAGTCTTTTTAGTTTTATAGATACTTGGACGTCAGTGTAGATATAAGTGTGAGTTTAGGAGAATTTCTAGTTTATTACAAAAATCATAATTTGCCTTAGAAGACATTATTTCGTATTAAAATGACAAGAATTGAGCAGGATGGATATAGAAGTTTCATATAGCAAACCTTAACTAGTTTGGAATTGAGACATAGTTGATGCATTGATTGTAATATAAAGTGGCCATTGAGTGTTCAGAGAACCTTATATCTGCTTGCTTGAGCTGCCCGGAGCTACCTTGATATCTGAATCTATATTTAAGATCATATGGTGCTTTGATTATTGACAAACATTGTACAAGTGGCAATTTATGCACAAGAAGAATGACGACAGAAGGGCAAGAACCAGGTTCTTTATAGATCTCCAAGTAACTGGTGAGGTTGGCAACACTGCAGGGGAACTGCTCAGAGAACCCATTCCTCTCAGAGAACTGGAGACCGGAAGAAGCTATTCCACATGCACAAAAAGGGAACCTTGGAAAACTGTAATTAGTCTAAATTCAACAAGGAATAGAGAGTTCAAGACATGGAAAAACCATTATTGAACACATGAATTTAGCATATATTTATGGAAGGAGAGGCCATACGCATGAGTCAAATAAGGATTGGTTTCTTGGCAAGTCTCGGCTGGATTGGGATGACTACAAGTGACTGTTCTACTTGTATGTACAGCCCATTGAAGTTGCTAAAGAAAGCTGACCATCCACAATGAAATATTATGGAGATAGAGCAAAGTCTACACGATAGAGTCTCGAGGAAAGAAAATCAACTGCTATGACGAGAGACCTGTTCCTATCAGGTTATATCGTTATTTTTCTTGAGTTGTGATAGTTAAATTCTTGTGGTTCCAAAACAAGATCTTGATTACATTCCTAGTTGACCATAGTAGATGTTTTCTATTGTTAAGGGGCTTCTTTGACCAGGTAGAGTCATTAAAGAATTGTAGAGTGACCAACTATTTGGGAGAATTGTTGAGGGTAGAAGCTGGGGCTGTAGGGCAACAGTTCCTAAGGTGTACAAGACTAAGTTGCTTGGACTCTCCTCTTTCGGTACCGCACTTGAGTCGACACGACATGGGTGTGGGAACCATCGTGACCTGGTCAACCGGTTTTGGATATTGTGACCAAATTTGAGAGAAATTCTGGGCAGATTCAATTAATTTTGTAATCAAAACAAAAACTAAGGTGAAATTGAAGAAAATAGAATACCTTGTATATATAAATTTCTATTGCCACTTCCTTTCCTTTTATCTCCTTTCGGGATTCTCCTTTCGATTAATATTTTCTCTAAGGTTTTCCCCATAATCTCATAATTTAGGTTTTATAACTCTATTTTTAGATATTTGAATTATTTTTAGACGAATTCTGGCACCTGTATCCATATATGGATCTGTATTCCCGAGTCTTAAAATTTAAATCCTAGATGATCTAACCTCTAGATCCGCATTCGTATTGGACACCTGCACCCAAGTTGAAGCAACTTAGGTACAAGGTAAGTTGTAATCGTAAATTGCTCAAGTTTTAGTGAAGAGTTGAGGAAAATTTTATAGGGAGATTGATCGTGATTTTTGCTTCTCTTGAGCAAGGAGTTTTTCATGTAAAAATTCTATTATTCCGCGCTTATGGACGGGTGATGAGTGCTTGAAACAAATATTTTCTCTTTTTCAGTTGTTGCAATAACAAAGATGGAGTTGTGGCTGATTTCTATTTCAACACGGGATGGCAGATGAATTTTAGAAGGAATTTGAATGACTCAGAAATTGACAACTTTTGCCAATTGCTCCTTCAACTGGAATATATCCACATTGATTAGAGTAAGGGGGATTCACTAGGACGGATAGCTAGTAATGATTGAACCTTTTCAATAAAAAAAAGTGTTATAGCCTTCTAATGAAGCAAACAAGATTTTGGGATATTAGTTGGCCATTGATTATTTTTTTCAAAAAAAATTTCTTTGCAAGCTTTAATTATTCATTGTTAAAAATAAATTTCCATCTTATTTAACATATATGTATGCATTTTCATATTATGCCACGTTTTTTTAAAATTAAACTTTCATCTTATTTAACTTAAAATAAAATTTTCATCTTATTTAGCTTTAAATAAATTTTTCATCTTATTTAACTTAAAAATAATATTTTCATCTTATTTAGTTTAAAAATAAAACTTCCATCTTATTTAGCTTAAAAATAAAACTTCCATCTTATTTAGCTTAAAAATAAAACTTCCATTTTAAGTTTACTAAAAGTAAAAAAAGTATTATTGAAATAATTTACATTTTAATTGATATATAAAATATAATTTCTAAGTGAGTAATAAACTAGTTTAATTTAAAATATAGAATTTAGTAGTGGAGTGAACATTTTAAGAGAAATCAAAATATAAATAAACATAAGTATTAGACAAATAAATTCAACTTATAATATATTCATAAATAAAAATTGTATTTATAAAATATAATATTTTAATAAATAAATATATAAAAACAACGATTAATCAAGGTTGTGAATATTATTATAAATATTATTAAAAATATGTTAATATACATAAATGTAAAAATGGTGTATATAAGAGAGTTTAAGGGGGGTATTTTTGTTATTTCACATACTTTATCCCAGGATAAGTTATTTTGTGATTATTATTCCACCTCCTAGAAGGGATAACTTATCCCAGGAATAATTGTTAATTCTGGGATAAGTTATCCTAGCCTGTGTAACCAAACAAGGATTTAAAGACCACTAAAAAGTTATCCAGGGATTAACTTCCCTTATCCATCACACCAAACGACCCCTAAGGGTTCATTTGGTACACGGGATAAGGATAATAATCTTGGAATCAATTTGGAATTAACTTTATAACATGTTTGATTGCTTATCCCATCTTGCGTTCCAAATGACCCCTAAAGGATTAGGATACGCGATACTTTTCGGTGCTATGAGATATTTTTTGAGTGACTATGAATACAATACAATGCAAGGTGGATGCTCTCTTTCCCCAATCAGATTTCTCAAGCAGTTGCATATATTCAGAAGTTTTCATATCCCAGTGCCTTTTAGTTAACAAGTAACTTGTCATTAACAACTTTAACTTATCACTATCTACTTAATAGAACTTAAAATGGTTGCAAGAGAACTTATTATTAGTGATATTCTGGAAATTTTACTTTACAATATTAGGGTTGACAAAACGTTTCTTATTACAAGTTGCTTTTGAGGAAGTTACGATTGAAGAATTAAGCTTAACACTAGGGATTTGTTTGTTTTTTTAAAAAATAAAGGTAAAAGTTGTATTCCTCAGCAATGCCAGTGTGCTGGCAACCATCAAAAAATTATAATGCAACTAATCATAATTACAGAGAGCCTAGAAAATCTACTGGCTGTCCATACCTTCTTCTTTACACAAAAAATATGAAGTATTAATGCAATTTTCGTACTTTCTGCATTGGATTAGTAATATTCTCAAAACATCTATTATTTCTTTCCTCCCACAGACTACCATATGCACGAAGGGACTAGACTCCACCATTTTTTCTGCTTTTCACTCCCACCTCTCATCATCCAACAGGTTAGAAGATCTGCAGTATGTTCAAGTATCACCCATGATTTTTGAATAAGATTGAGAAACATATGCCACATGGAGAAGTCACTCTACAATGAACAAACAGATGACTATTTGTTTCCTCCTTTTCATTGCAAAAGAAACACCTTGAGACAATCTGAAAAGCTCTCTTTCACAGTTTTTCCCAAGTCAGGCATGCTCTTCTGCATACCTGCCTTGTGTAACACTTGATCTTGGTATGGAGATTAGATTTCCATATTTGTTTCCAAGGTCCAGAGATGCTCTCAGATTGTGACAGATTTCTTCTTTACGATCTTCCAATTGAAAATTTTCTATCCCTACCATGTCTCCATCTGATTGTATCAGGGCTGGTATTTAAACCAGAGAAATCATTCAATCTTTGTAGTAGTTGGCCACTCTCTCAACCTCCCAGTCATTTAGAAGCCTCCTAAAGATGATAGTCCATCCTTGGTTGGTCCAAGTCTCAGCAATAGATGCTTCAGGGTTGTCACAGAAAGAGAATAAATCTGGAAAATCCTCCATGAGTGATTTTTAGCCGATCCATTTATCTTTCCATAATAGAATTAGTCCCTTCACCCACCTTGTAGCCTATGCTCCCGGATAGTTAAGGCCACAAATTCCTGATAGTCCTCCAAACTGAGACTCCAAAAGTTTTAGTCACAGTATTGGTTGTCCATTGTTCAATCTGTCCATATTTGCTAATGATAACATCCTTTCAAAGAGCATGATCCTCTTTACCAGTCCTCCACAGCCATTTTGATAATAGACATCTGTTTTGCAGCCCTAAATTATTAATACCAGCCCACCAGATTTCTTACTGAGTTAGACAGCTTGCCACTTGACCAGGTGAATGCTCTTACCTTCCTTGTTACCCAACCAGAGGAAATCCCTCCTCAATTTGTCCAATCTCTCCTCCACTTTCGCAGGTATGGGGAGTAGAGGCATAACATGAGTTATAGCACATCCAGGACAACATTGATCAATGTTATTCTTCCTCCCAAGGATAGATATTGTGTCTTCCAGTTGGTTAATTTTTTCTTCTTTTCTCAACAATTCCATCCCATACCCGTAACTCCTTGTGGTTGTTACCCAGTTGCATCTCCAAACATGTAGGAGACAGATTTTCTATTTTGCAGCTCAAAATATTTGCTAGGCACTGAATAATAGTTACTTCCTTAATTTGAAACATGCTACTTTTCGTCTATTTCACAGAAAGCCCTGATACTGGCTCAAGAACTGTTAGAATTTTCCTAATAAAGCATACTTGTTCTTTGTTGGCCTCACAAAGATCACATCATCGTCTGCATAGAGAAGCTGGCAAATCTGTATCTCTTCTCCAGCTTGGTTGCCCAACTTGAAACCTTTTAGCTAGTTCTTCTGAGTGGCTACCCTCACCATACTATTTAGTCCTTTCATTGCTGAAATGAAGAGGAAGGGGGGCAAGAGGGTCACCTTATCTCAATCCCTTTTCTAAGGGAACAAAACGAACAGGTTCTCCATTCATCAAAATAGAAAACCTATAAATACAGAATTCTATCCACTTCATCCACTTTTCTTCAAACCCCATCTGTTTCAAAATATTGAGAAGGAACTTATAATTCACTTGATCATAAGCCTTCTCAATATCAAAGCTTACACGTGATCCCTGGGGCTTCACCTTTGAGCCTTGAGTCCACACATTCACTAGTTATTAGAGCTGCACCTAGAATCTGTTTGCCTATATTAGAATTATTGTAATATATTTGGAAGTTGTTAGCCTGATGTGTTGAACGGATAATGCATTGTTTGCAATATACATCTCCAATTGTTAAGCACGTGTTCAGTTATATTAGAATTTTATCAAACTAGTTATTTGTCTTTTGATTATTTGGTTCCAGTGGTCAAAGACTAGTTGTATCTAGTAAGGGTCGAGCTATATATTCTCTACCTTGTGAACCTTTGGTTTATTTGGTGCAGTTTTCTTTCATTTATATACCAATGTTTATGGCAAATTATAAAATGTTGGGATATTATACTCATGATTGAATATATTTCACAGGAGTTACTTCCTAGATTATCTCCTCGTCTTGGTGTTGAGGCCATCCACAAGAAGATTGCAACCGCATTGACTGAATGAGCTTTTCTCTCAACAACAGTTTTGAAGCCAGTCTTTGTTCATGTTGTGAGAGCGATAATACGGAGAACTATCTTCTTCTTCCTCTCCCCTTTTCCTGAATTTCTGTATCTTGCAATCGTACCTCCACCAACCGTTGAGACTATGGTGGACATATACAGTTTTTACTGTGTAATACCCATAGGATGCCGACTATTATAATAGTCATACCAATTATTAAACCTATATATTTATACATTTTACCGCTAATAAAGCTTGTCATTTTAGCTCCATTCTTAGCATACCATTGCTAATAATGCATCTGCGTGAAATTTTAATTTGAAAGGATGATGATAGACAGAGACTCGTTGAATTCAATTTGGCAGAGCAATATTGTACTAGATAGGATTCATGTTTTGTCCAATCAGTGCAGGGAAAGAGGTGGACTGGTTTGGTCGATATCGAAATCTTACTAAAAAATTGGAGCATGAGTTATAACTGGACAATGTTTCCATATCTTCCTACGACTTGGAGTCATTTACTAAAAACTTTGCCTTTGCACATAAATGACCTTCCAAAGATGTGGTTTACAGTTCCTGCATGCATTTGTGGGGATGTAGGATAGGGAATATTTTTCATGGTCCAATTGTGCCTAGTCATAGGCTCAAGCCCAAATGTTTAGCAGACTTGTTTTGGAGAAAATTACATAGAATGCCCATCAAATGTAGCCGTCTTGATATTTTGCCCTCCATAAGAGAAGTCTTACAAAAATGCCCCTTTTTTCACTTTAAGTTGAATTAAAGACATTTTTACCCCTCTACACCTTAAATATCTTTTAAAAAACTCTCTAAGCTCAATTGCCTCTCAATTTTTCTATTTTTCTCTTTCTTTATTTTTCTTTTATTCATTATTTTTCTCCTTTGTTTCTTTGTCTTTTTTTTTTTGAACTTTTATTTTTTTCTCTTGCTTTATTTTTTAATTGTTTTTTATTTTTTATTTTTTTCTTTTTCTTTTTTCTTAACTTGTAGTTTTTTCTCTTTCTT
>JBCEWC010008870.1:0-19399 GCA_038996855.1 Solanum aculeatissimum | reverse complement strand
CTATGATGGCTTAATCGAGGGTCTTCGGGTCCTCTTTCGCCATGTCACATCTAGGCCCCCTATCCGGGTCGTGACAACTAGGTTCTATCCTTTCAAATGGTCCTAATTCTTTACTTCTTGAGTTTCATGACATTGCGTGCATACATGAGCACAAAAATGGTTTAAATTATGTTTTGACATGAGTTTGAATGACTTTTGAAATGATGAATGATCCGTTAAGAGTTATGGTTAAAATGTCTCTTGTTTGATTATTGTCCTCAAGTCGTAGTTTTACCTCATTCGATGACGAATGTTTCCAAGGGGGAGATGACGTAACGATCCAAAAATTTTCAACTTTCGTAATGGTTTGTCGAGCTTAGTGTTAAACTGGTCGTGGTTGAATTTTGGTAGCCACAAGTTGTATTTAAGTGGCCAGATTCAAAAAGGATCATTTGATGAAGTTGTAAGGTCGGTTAGGAAGTGGACTTTGAAAATTCATATCATTTAGTATGGGATGAATTATGTGGGTTGCTTTATATTAAATCGAATTTCTTTGAGTTATCTTCGCAACGCAACTAGTTTCACTCAAATTAGAGTTCGTATGTTAAAGTTATGACCCTTATAGTGAGACTGCCCATAATTGGAAGTATGCTAGAGAAGGGTTCCAGAATAGGGCCTAAGGGTGGGACCACGAACCGTTTAATGGTCCACGATCCATGGAGATGCTTGTGGGTTGGTCCAGTGTGCTCCTAAGGGTTGGGGGCCAATCCATGGACCAAGTGTGGTCCCACGGACCAACGCACGGTCCGTGTGAGCCTTCAGGCTCGCGAGGGGTCCTGTGAGTTGATCCAGTAAGTTTGCCAAGGTTCGGGGTTGGACTCCAGACCAAGAAATGGTCCACGGACGAGTACATGGTCTGTGTCTAGCTACATGCTCCGTGAGGCCCCTCGTGAAGTGATTCAGAAAGTCCCCCGAGAGTTCAAGCAAAAGACAAGACCAAGTGAGGTCTCACGGACAGGCTCACGGTCCGTGAGCCTCTGGACTAGCACTAGAAACCTTTCGTGAAGCCCTATCTTCAGTTATCTAGTCCATTTCATTAATGGTTAATTCGTAATTTTATTAGACCCTATGCCCCTTTTAGGATTTCTATGGTCTCCTAACTCCCCTAAATCAACCCCTAATCCCCTTTCATCCATTATAATGCTCCTCAATACTCTCCAAAATTCTCTCAATTCTCTTGACCTCCATTGATTAAAGCTTGAAGAAATTTGAAGAAAATCATCTTTCTTGAAATTCCATTCAATTCTCTTGAATAAAATCAAGGTGTGTGGGTTTGATTCATAGATTACCTTTCATCCATGAAGACCCAAGAACCCTTCTCTTTAATATATGAATTTTAGCTTTCTTTAATTATGGGTTCTTTAATTCTTGATGTATTTTATATCATTGAGTTATGGGTTGTAGAAATTAGGTGATTTAATGATGATTTAGGTTTGAATTTGATGAAATGCATAGAAATTATTGAAGGATCAATGTGCATTTCCCTTTAATGGTTTAATATGCATTGGTAAATTGCATTATTTTTTTAATTGGGATTTTATCATCAATTATGTTAAATTACCTATTGAATTATGATTTTGAGGTTCGAATCACCATTACCTATGCACTTTATTTCTTATTCATGGAATATGCATTGAAGTATGGTTATAATGAACCTCTTGTTGAGGGCATGGCCCTCGTGTTATGATATGATATGTTAAGGCTTGTGATCACATAGTCTCTTGTTGTATCTCGTTAAGATTTATGCGTGCTTGCACCACTTTGACATATTATGAAGGATTGACATGATAATCTATGAAGATGAGCTACTCCTATTGCATTAATATGGAAATTCTTGTCGGCTTCTAGCCTAAGTATGGATATGGATTTGATCATGTTTTAGTTTGTCTAATGATGCATGGTTTTGAAAATAATGTTAACTCTCCATTTTGAAAAGCTTGCATCAATATATATATATATATGTATTTTCGTTGGATAAGGCTTAGTACCAAAGGATTGGAGTCAGGGTGGACTAGCTCCAAGGGTCCATACTCCTTTCCGTCAAACAATGTTCCAAGATGGGATATCTCCCTAGATTGGGATTGACTTGTTATCTATCCCTTTGTTGAAGAATTGACTAGGGATTTACCTAGCAAGTAGTCCGGATCCAAGTAGTAGCCCGCTCGGGTCTACTCCGGTGTCGGTTAAGGCAACATCCCCGCTATGATATGATTCTATATTGCATTTCATGCATCATGGCATGGCATATTGTTGTAATATTCCTCTTGGCTATGTGCATTCCTTTTGTATCATTTGTCCCCTTTTCATCTCATTTGGTCATACTATATTGTCATACGCATTGAATGCCCGCATACTTAGTACATATTTTGTGCTAACCCATACTTTCATCTACATGTTCTTACCATGTAGGTTCTAGTGAAAACTTCTATCTTCCTGTTGACGACGAGTGACATCCTTAGAGTTATTAGCTTGTGGTGAGCCCTTTTGTTCAAGGGCAATGGCTAGCTTCTATCTTCCTTGCATTTATTTACATTCTTGTTCCATGTATTGAGGGTGAGCCCCAAACTATGTCAAGGACCCGCTCTTTCTTATGTAGAGGCTATGTTGGAGACACTAAACTCTTGCCTGTTGTACTATGCTTTATTGGGATATTATGACTATTGAGAATTAATATGGAAATGATGTTCGATTATGCTTATGATTATGCTTATAGGTTGGTGATGTTGGGAATATGCTTATGTGGAAAGTCCCCTAACCCGGTATACCCCCATAGCTTGAGTCCTACTTACCCGCCGCTTAGAAATACTTGTTATGTTCTATGTGATCCATGCTCATCCCATTCCTGGCAACATACCCGTAGCTTGATCGAGGACTTTTGGATTCTCCTCCACCATGTCACATCTAGGCCCCACCTCTGGGTCGTGACACCTGCATGATTAAATCATGTAGGGAAAGAGAGTATGTGTTAGTGTGTGGAATGTAGTAAGTATGTAGATATGCCATGAATTAAAGGATATCACAACATTATCAATATACATAATCATAATCAATAGAGTAAGGACACAATATGTAAGAACAATACAAGCTTTTAACCATGAGAAGAAGTATCACTCAAAATCCTTTCATAATCCTAAAATACATATGTAGGAATAAGACCATAACTGACATATAAGACCATGAAGACTATAACATGAAATCTTGATGTTCCCTCAACACCAACCAATGAGGAGTCTACTTTGCCAAGATAAACTCGATCTTTTATCCTAGCACGATGAGAATCCATCATTTGACCCTGCCGTTTAGACTCTATTAGAACAATGAGTATCCATTAAAAAGCAATATGGATCCATTAGCATACCATTAAGACATATAAGCATGATTATTAATCCTATAGTGGCACATAATTATAGGACTATGGAATCTACCAAATCCCTTTCTATGCTAAGTCATATCCCACGGAATACATATATCATGCATATACATAGTTTTCAACCTAATTCATGCTTCATAAAAATCATATTTTCATAGCCAGTAAAATAGTCAACAAAATCATTAATATAAGCATCTCGTCATATGAATAGTCCATCTACTTAGCTTTTCATACAATATGGGTAGACATTCCCACCTTAATATTATCATCATAAACTTTAGATTCTTAATCACCCTCTTTATCACAGCATCATAGCATCATTGTCATTGTCATAACATCATCATAGTCATTAAAACATACTTGAGATCATAGTCATGAAAATTCATAACTTTATCGTGAGGGACTAGGGCTAAGTGTAGGGTCATGGACAATTGGGTCAAAATCATGCAATTTAATGAAATTTATAGAGGAAATATGCAATTAAAATCAATTTGAGTCATTAATAAAGGAACCCACATCAATTCATCAAGCCCTAATCGTGCATACTTGAAATCACATACTATTACTTGAAAGCTATAGAAATAATATAGTTCTTCATAATTCATGCATAATTATATGTGATCATCATGTAGGAATCATAATCCATGCATTTGAAATCATAGCATAAATAGCCTATAAGAAATCATCATGAAACTTTGATAAAAAAAAAGATTTTGGGTTGGGCTTCATGGATGAAACTAATCCATGAATTAAGCCCTACATACCTCAAGTAGAATCCTTAACAATTAGAGTAGGAAAACCTTGAAATCCTTAGCAAAGCTTGGAACCCTTGCATCAATGGAATTCTTCTTCTAGAGAGAGAAATATTTGAGAACCCTTGAGATAATTATGAGGATGAATGAATTTGAATGAGTTAGGAATAAGATCTATAAAGGTTAGGTCGATTAAGTTGGTTAGGACTAGGGACAAAATGACTTAGTTTAGGACTTAAACGAGTTAGAAATGTCAAAAAGGCCCTTCATTAAAAACTGTCAAAGCAAACTACGAGACCCTGTCCACACGCCATGGTTCAATCTACTGCTCGTACCTTTGCACGTGGAAACTATACCACCAAAGGTTGAGTTACTAGAACTAGCACCTTTCAAACCACGAACATGCAGGATTGCCCGTCATTCCTTTCATGGATCGTAGGCCACTTTAAAGGAACTCCCCATACATAGAAAATTTCCCATCCATCAAAGGTCCCTTTGACAATGAAATACATGGGTTATGGTTCCATTAATGGCTATCATAAGTCAACTTCTAGAAACCTTAGGATTTTCCATCTTCACTGGACTCAATCCATGAAATCTTCCTACGACCAGCGGCTCCTTCCACGAGATGTTGACTGGCTCGTATGACTAATCTAATGCCAAAATTCTTTAACTTTCATTTTCTAAGTCCATGAACATGATGGGTGTTACAACGTCTCTCCCTTGGGATCACTTGTCCTCGAATGACGTAGAAATACGCTTGAATAGAGTAAAAACATAGCCATCATCATAACATACACGCAAAAATGCAACTTAATCATTATTTTCATAAAATCACTAATCTTATGCGTTAAACATCATTCAAAAATAGTTTCATGATCATGCATGCATGGAATGTAATAAGAGATTCATATTTCAGATAGCTTTGGTGGAATAGATCATAATAACACTACAATAAAATAAGTCTTTAACGAGGAGAAATCAGTCGCTAAAAGTATAAATCTTGTCGTTATTAACTAATAATGACGGGTAAAAATAACGTCGTCACCGGTTGTTAAAAGCTCCACCGTTAAAACTTAATGAATAGATTTAATCTGGTCATTAAAAAAGCTTTAACGATAAAAAAAATCCGCTTGTTATACCTCTTTACAGTAACCAAATTTTTCCTTCACTAATTGATATTCTAATTATTGAAAAAGAGGGGGCATGCCCGATGCACTTCCGGGGAAGGGACCAACCACAAAGATCTATTGTGCATAGTCTTACCTTACATTTCTGCTAGAAGATGTTCCCAAGGTTAGAATCCATGGCCTTTTGGTCATATAGAAACAACTTTTCCCGTTAGTCCAAGGCACTCTTCAATTATAATTATTAAAACCTAAATTATAACCACAAATCAGATCAGCAAATGTGCATATATATACACACACATACAAATATGTGCGCATATGAAAACATACAAATTGATTCTATTCATATAAAATTTCATAGTTAACTTTAAGAAATGATATTACGTAACGTTACAAAAATATCGACAAACAAATCGTATGATATTATATTTTTTAAGTCTTAGTAAAAGAAAAACTAGAATATCTTTAAACAATTTCTGAAATATGAAATACATTCTTCCTGTACTTCAAAATTTTCGTTGCTTATACTTTTTTACCCTTTCTCTGAGGATGAGTTCTTCAAACTGCATGATCTGTCAAAAGACAAATATAAAATCTTTATGTAAGGTTATTTAGAACACTCCTAATAATTATTATGTTCTTTTTTCTTTTTCGCAAAATCAAAGGTTAACCACAAGGAACTATAATATTAGTTTATGTTTTCACAATCAAATAAAAATAAAGTTGGGCTTTCTAGTTCTAGACATAAAGTTGTTTGTGTTGTATTTTGCACCTTAAGTTATTGACTTTTTGCACATTGCTTCATGGATAAAACCCCCAACTTCTTTTAGTTTCACTTTTTATACTAACGTTATTCATCTATTATAAATAATTCAATATTATTAAAATTATTATGAGATACAAATCAATTATATCATCTTAAATTTTAAATTAAAAAAAAACATGATTTTTTAAATAATTAGTAGTTGATTTTATGTCATGTAAATTTTTTTAAATTTTATGTTTGTAAAATTTCACTGTATACTTGTCAAACTCAAATAGATGATTGTTTTTTGTATACACCTATTAATTTCACAACCAATAATGAAAACAAAAATCAACACAATATATATTGTTTTATTAGAAGAAATATTATTACTGAATATTGTTTCTTAAGCCTATTGATCGAGGTAATTTTCAAGTGGAGAAACATCTATCATGTTGAGAAAATTACTTACTACCAAATTTATATAACTTTTCTACCTTATATTAATCTCATAAGCTCATAATTATATATTTAATATTATTACTTCTATTTTTAATTTTTTGTTTGATCTCAATTTTTTGCTTTGACCTACTTCATCTTGCATCTTTAAAAAGGTCAAGTAAATATGAATAAATTATCTCTCAAAATAAAAACATATATAGAAACTATATCAGGAAAATATTTAAGTTAAAAATAATTGTGCCAAAAAAATTGTAACTAAATGCTTTAATAATATTTCAAAATTTTATATAACTGACTATAATAAAAATGATGGATAGAGTTATTAGAAAATAATACATTAATATTTTTTTCTTTTTATTAAACTTTTTTTATGAAATAAGCAAAAATATAAAAAATGGAGGATTCTTATCAGAATGATTAACAAAATGCCATTTGTTATACTTATAACATGATTTGGTCTGATCTCTTTGTACTCATATTAATTAAAATATATTTTTACACTAACTAATGTGTTTTAACGATGGGATTTTATGCTTTTTAATGACCAAATTTATCCCCTCGTTGATGTTCAATTAAAATTTCTTTAACAATCAAAAACAAATATTGTCACTATAAGTGTATTTATAACGACCGAAAAAATTAGGTCACTATAAGTGTATGTATAATGACCGGAAAAAAATTTGATCACTACAAGTATATTTCTAATGATCAAAAAAATTTGGTCACTATAAGTATATTTATAACGACCAAAAAAATATTTGGTCACTATAAGTGTATTTATAACGATCGGATTCATTTCCTTCGCTAAGAAAAGGTCGTTAAAAGACTTTTTCTTGTCGTGTAAGTATTGTAGGGTTGAATAGAATGAAAGAGCTAAGTGATGAGTCACGAAAACGCAACTCAAATAACGCTTTTCACTTAGAATTTTCGTAAGTTCTCAAGAAATTTTTGTATGTTTAATGGTTTGTTTAGTGTTATTTTCAGAAAATCAGGTTGAGGCATAGAAAGGAAGCAACCAACGTGTAAAATGTCATTTCAAGCCTCACACGGTCACCTTCATGGGCTGTGTGAGATTGCACAGACCGTAAGGTCAGTCGTGAGGGGTGGCAGTGTGCTGAGAACGGTGAACCAAGCTGAAAATTGCCCAAGTGTCCCTACAAGGGAGGCTCAACGGTCCGTGTACTCCCTCCCGGGTCGTGTAGCTAACCGTGGAAGGAGACAGAGAGTTTGGCTAAAATTGGACAAGGAACTTCTTCCAAGTGAGATTACACGGTACGTTTAATGAGTCGTGGTACTGTTCATGGACCGTTGGCCTGACTGTGAGAAGGGGCAGAAAGTGAAGACGGAGAAAGTGAAGAAAACGAGACAAAGTGAAACCACATGGGACCTGTAACAGGCCGTGTGGCTTCTCACTCACCGTTTGGACACTCGTGGATTGAGGTAGAACCTTTGGCAAGGAGTGCATGAAAATGGAGTACTAAGGCAGATTACACGATATTGTTCACAGACCGTGTGATGGTACACGGTCCGTCACTTCATCCGTTGAGTGAGGCTAAAAGGTTGGCTGAAACGTGCAAGAAATGTGTTCTAAGTATAGTCTCACGGAAGGCTACACGAACCGTTCAACGGTACACGGTCTGTGTAGTTGCTGTCGGGCATGCCAACTCCCAGATTTTCTATTTCGATTTGGATTATTTTCTAGGTCATATATATATTTATTTTAGGTCGCTTTTAGTTGTTGTTGATGGCTGAACATTAGAAACTTGAGATATTTTGATTGTGAAGCTATTTTTACGAAGATTTGTGACTTTTGATTAGTTGGATTGTGATTGCAAGCCATAAATTCATTGTTTATTCAATCGTAAGTATTAATCATGACTTCTTCATCTCATTCTAATTTGGATTCTTCAAGCATGCTAGGGTAAATCCACAACTAGGGTTATGGGAACTATGATAACCAAAGAAGATAGGCAAATTTAGGGCAAACATCGAAAAGGATCATCATATGCACCATAAGATGTCTTCAATTGAACCTAAAACTTGATGAGTCGATGCGTTAGTGTAACCCTGTATTCACTACATGCCCGAAAAAGAGGTAGTGATTAGGAAAAGACTCTTGTGGCAGAATTTGGGGTTGTTAACCTAGTCTAAGTGCTCGAGACCGAAAGGTGAGTGTATCATGGGGTGGAAAGCAAGGCTAAAATGAGTTAAACGTTCTGAGACTGGATGGTAAGGAATGATATACACCTAAGAGGGATTGTATGGTGAATTAGGTGTTACCTAATTGCTTACTATATGTATGTGATCACTATCGTAGAAGCCCTAAGTTTCAATATTGGAATTTGTGTCATGGGGACCACAAACCTAGTCTAGTAAGACATTATTGAATCGCAGTAGTCATTATAGAGAGTAATCAGTAGATTAAGTGTGATAATTAGCTTTTAAATACTATTGCAAAACCCCCTTTTTTCATTATGCATTGTTATTTCGAAAATAGTAATTACACGTTAGATGAAGTGCTATTAGCTTTATTTTCATGCATTCCCTGTGCGATCGACCCCAACTCTTATTGGATTCTATATTTTGTCAACAACCGCTTTACACTTCATTTGAGGTGTGAGTTTGGGCGTATCAGTAAGGATATCATTTCATTATGTCTTTCTCGACCTCCCAAGTAGCACTATCAACTTATTGGTTTTTCCACAACATTTTAAAGGATACAACCTCTTTATTTCTCAATATCTTCGCTTGCCGATCTAAAATCTCAACTAGTACCTCTTCATAAGTCAAATAATCCTCAATAGACACATCCTTTAATGGAACAGTGGAATTAGGATCACCTAAGCATTTTCTTAGCATTGATATGTGGAATACCGAATGAACCATAGCTAATTCCATAGGCAAATATAGTTCATAGGCTATATTCCTAATTCTCTTTACTATCTCATAAGGTCCCACATATCTAGTACTCAGTTTTCCCTTCTTGAAAAAATGCATTACTCCTTTCATTGGTGAAACCTTTAAATATACTTAATCACCTTTATCAACTCTAGTTGTCTTCTTCTAACATCGACATATGACTTTAGATGACTTTGGGCAGCCTTCGGCCTTTCCCTGATGACCTTCACCTTCTCCATAGCATCAAGTATAAAATCTGGTCCTATTAATAACATTTGTCCAATTTCAAACCATCCAACTGGTGATCTATATCGTCTACCATACAATTCTTCAAACTGTGCCATTTCAATACTTGAGTGGAAATTATTTTTATAAGAAAATTCAATAATAGGTAGGTGATCATCCCAACTTTCTTTGAAATCAAGCACAAAAGCCCTTAACATATCTTTCAATATTTGTATTATCCTTTTGGTTGATCCATCTATTTGAGGATGAAGTGTAGTGTTGAGATTCACCTTCATACCGAGACCCTTTTAGAAAGATTTCCAAAAATAAGAAGTAAATTGAGCACACCTTTATGATATAATGGACAATGGTACCCCATTTATCTTTACCAATTCTTGGATATAAACCTTAGCATAGTATTCCGCACCATAAGAAGTCTTTACCGGCAAAAAGTGGGTTGTTTACGTCACTCTATCAACAACCACCCATATTAAATCAAATTATTTTGTAGTCTTTGGCAAACCCATGATGAAGTCCATATTCAGTTCCTTCCATTTCCAAGTCGGTATCTCAATATCTTGAGTCAAACCACCGGGTCTTTGGTATTCCACTTTCACTTGTTGGCAATTTACAAATCTCATCACACACATTGCTATGTCTTTCTTCATGTCATTCCACCAATTCACTTATCTTCAATCTCTATAAATTTTTGTTGATCCTGGATAAATGGAATACTTAGAGTTATGAGCATCATCAAGTATCTTTTCCCTTAAACTATCTCCATTGGGCACACACAATCTCCCTTGGTAACATAGTACTCCATCTCCCCCTTGCGAGAAGACCTCTACCTTTCTATCAATTATCAATTTCTTCAATTCAGTCAAAGTAGGATCCATGTCTTGTTTTGCTTTCCCCTCATCTATTAAAGATGATTCTCTACCATTTTTCACTAATACAGCTCTACTATTCAAGATACTCAACCTTATACCAAAATGATCCAAATGATGCAATTTTTTTACCAACTCTTTCTTTCCAATCTCAACATGTGCAGTGCTGTCCATGGACACTCTACTCAAAACATCAGCATAAACATTAGCCTTATAGGGGTGATACATCACACTCATATCATAATTCTTTAATAATTCCAACCACCTTCTTTGTTGTAGGTTCAAATTCTTTTGGCTAAAAACATATTGTAAACGTTTGTGGTCAGTGAATATATTAACATATACCCTATAAAGATAATGTCTACACATTTTCAATGCAAACATAACGGCAAACAACTAAATATCATATGTCACATAACTCTTTTCATGAACTTGCATTTTTCTTGAAACATAGAAAATGAATTTTCCATGTTGCATCAAAACACAACTCAAGCTTATATGTGAGGCATCACAATATACAACAAAACCTTCTGGACCTTCGGAAAATGTCAAGATAGGAGCTGACTTAATACGATCCATAATCATTTGGAAAGTCTTCTCACATTCATCGGACCATTGAAATTTCTCCTTCTTTTGGGTCAATTTAGTCAAAGGAAAGACAATGGAGGAAAACAATCAACAAACCTACTATAATATCTAGCCAAACCCAAAAAACCTCCCAATATCTGATGGAGAAAATGGTCTAGGCCAATTCTTCACAACCTCCGTCTTCATTGAGTTCACTCTAATACCATAACCCAAAATGATGTGAACAAGAAAAGCCACTTTTCTTATCTAATTATCGCACTTGCAAAACATAGCAAAGAGCTGTCTATCTCTCAACATTTGTAACACAATCCTCAAATGAATTTCATGATCCTTTACATCTTGTGAGTAGACCAATATGTCATCTATGAACACAACCACAAACATATCCAAATACAATTTGAAGATCCTATTCATCAAATCTATGAAAGCAACAAGGGCATTTGTTAGTCCAAATCACATAACCAAGAACTCGAAATGACCATACCGAGTTCAAAATGTCATTTTTGGAATGTCATCATTTTCACCCTTAATTGGTGATATCCATATTGGAGATTAATCTTAGAGAAATAGCTTGCACCTTGTAGTTGATCAAATAGGTCATCGATCCTTGGAAGCGGATACTTGTTTTTATGGTAACATTATTCAATTATTGATAATCTACACACATCCAAAGTGCACCATCCTTCTTTCTTACAAATAACACAAGAGCACCTCATGGTGACACGCTAGGCCTTTTGAATCCTTTATCAAACAAGTCCTTTAATTGCTCCTTCAATTCATTCAATTTCAGTGGGGCTATTCAATATAGAGGTATAGATATAGATTGAGTGTTGGAAAAAATATCAATACCAAAATTAATTTTCCCTACAGGAGGGATATTGGGCAGATCATCGGGAAAGACATTCGGAAATTCATTAACTATAGGGACTGAATCAAGAGTAGGAACTGTGGACTCAACATCCATGACACGAGCAACATGATATAGGAAACCTTTTCAAATCATTCTCATAGATTTCATATAAGAAACAAACTTTCCTTTCAACACCAAATTATTTTCATTCTATTCAAAGATAGGCTCATTAGGGACTTGGAATGTGATCTTTTGGGTTCTACAATCAATAGAAGCATATGATTCATGCAACCAATCCATACTAAGAACAATATCAAAATTGATCATATCACACTCAAGTAGATCACATGGGAAGATTTTTGCAAGACTAACACGGGTTAATTTCTATAGACTTTCTTGGCTAGGATTGACTCACCAATTAGAGTATAGACTTAATAAGGTTCCAACATTACTTCCGGAGACATATCAAACTATACGATATGGTAAGGAGTAGCAAAAGATATGTTAGCACTGGGATCAAGAAAATCATTTACATCATGATCAAATACTAGTAACTATATCGATAGACTCCCCATCCTCTTTCCTAGCATGCAAAGCATAGAACCGATTACCACATAGATCACCACCTTGAGTCTAGGTACCTTTTTGAACTTTCCCCCTTTGAGCTATTTGACCTTGTGGACACCCTTCTTTACCTTTATTAGCAACATTAGGATACTCGACATTCTTGTGTCACATATTCTCACCACCAAAAATGTATTGCTCAAGCATTCACCAACATGGTTCCTCCCACACTTGAAACACCTAGGAGGAATAGCACCACCCTTTGCAATCTCACCTTGAGCCTTAGGATTGGCCTTTTTTGCTTTGTCAAACCTTTGAGAAGAACCTTGGCCTTGTTGAAAACTGCTACCACTTGACTTACCATAAAAAAAATCCACTATCATATCGAGCCCTCTTGGACTCTCTTGTCCTTACCTTTTGTAGTTTCTCACTCTCCACTTGTTCGACATATGTAATAAGCCTAGAGATATCTATTTCCTTAATGAGCTTCGTGACCTTACACTCCATATTTACTAAGTCAGACACACCCAATATGAAATTGTTCATATGGACCCTAGAGTGGGCCACCAAGGAAGAAGCATATTTGGAAAACTTAGAATAGTTGAGGACATATTCCCTTACAATCGTGCCACATTGCCTTAAATTCATAAACTCCATCACTTTGGCTTCCCTTAGCTCGTGTACGAAAAAATGATCAGGAAAAGCAGGTTTTAATATCTCACAACCAATAGGCCTTTCTTTAACTCTCGCGGATTTCCATTGGGTGAACCAAACTTTAGAGACTCCCTTAAGTTGATAAGCCACCAATTCGACTTTCTCTTCAATAGACACCCCCATAATATCCACCACCTTGTTGACCTGATCAATGAACTCTTATTGATCCTCATCCAATATGGTTTTATGGAATTTTGGGGGATTTATTCTTTGAAAATCTCATATCCTTGAAGCCGAAGTAGGAGTCTTTGGAGAAGCAATAGCTTGAGCCAACATGTTGATAGCAGCCATAAACTCATCATTGGAGACTTGGTCCACTTGAGGGACTTGAGGAATTTGAGGAGCTAGGGGAACTTGATCCTCATTAGCATTGTCTCCCCTAGGCAATGGAGCATATCGTGGAGCTATTTCTAAAAATATCAGAGGACAAGCATTAGGATACAGGAGTTTTGAAGTCATGACATAGATCACAAAGAAGCGAAGTTTTCCTAAATGCCTCCTAGCCTACTGTTAATGGATATGTCACGATTCACACCAATGAATAAAAGACTACTAGACGTGGCATGTTAGACTCCCTAAGATGATTTCAAACCTTGTACTCTTATACTATTTTCTTCATGACCTGAACCTAGGGCCTAGTTGTGACACAGTGAATATAACACTCAAAGACATCCCATCGAAGCCTTGTATTCATATCATACATATTCGTAAGATAAAGTAAGCATACATAAGAGAATAAGCAAGAAGAATACATCATAATATAAATGTCAAAGTTTCCCTTAGGGGAAATTACATCAAGCCGTAGTGTTCAATAACATACCTCTACATCAAAGGATCTTGGCGAGATTTAGAACATAGATTACTAGCTCACCCTCAAGACATACATCAAGAAAGTAATAAAGTTTAAATGGAAAACCATCAAAAGGGGCTTGTTCCCAAAGCATGGGAACTCACCAATCAATCTTCAACTTCAACTCCCAAGCTAGCCATGAAATAGGATAATTGCCTTGTCGTTTGGCCCTACATGGTTAGATCATTTAGGCAAAGAGAGTATGAATTAGTATGTGGAATGTACTATGTATGTAGGTATGCCATGAACCAAAGGACATCACAACATCAATATGCATAATTATGATCAATAGATTAAGAACACGATAAGTATGAACAATGCAAGTTTAAAACCATGAGAAGAAGCATTATCAAAATCATTTCATAATCCTAACATACATATGTGGGAATAAGACCATAATTGGCATATAAGACATTACAGACTATTGCATGAAATCTTGTTGATCCCTCTACACGAAGCAAAGAGGAGTGTACTTTGCTAAGGTAAACTCAATCCTCACCCTATTAGCTCTATCCTAGCACGGTGAGAACCCATCATTTGTCCCCACCTTTAGGATCTATCCTAGCACGATGAGTGTCTATTAAAAAAGTATATGGTTCCATTAGCATACCTTTAAGTCATATAAACTTAAACATCATTCCTGTGGTGGCACATAGTTATGGCACTATGAAATCTATCAAAGCCCTTTTCATGCTAAGTCATATCCCGGGAAATACATAAATCACGCATATACATAGCTTTCAAACTTAATTCATGCTGCATAAAAATCATACTCTCATAGCTTGTAGAATAGTCATCAAAATCTTTCATGAAAATGTCTCATCATAGGCATAGTCCATCTACATAGGTTTTCATATAATGTGGGTAGACATTTCAACCTTAACATTATCATCATAAGCTTTAGAGTCTTAATAACCCTCTTTATCATAGCATCATTATCATCATAACATCATAATAGTTATTAAAACATGCTTTTACATACTTGAGATCATAGTTGTGAAAATCCTTAACTTTATCATGAAGGACTGAGGCTTAGTGTGGGTTCACACATAATTGGGTCAAAATCATGAAATTTACTGAAATTCATAGAGGAAATATGAAATTAAAATCAATTTGTATCATTAGTAAAGGAACCCACATCAATTCATCAAGCCCTAGTCATGCATACTTGAAATCACATACTTTTACTTGATAGTTTTAGGAATCATATAGTTATTCATAATTCATCCATAATTACATTTGATCATCATGTAGGAATCATAATCCAAGCATTTGAAATCATAGCATAAATAGCCCATACGAAATCATCATGAAACTTTGATAAAAAGAAGGTTTTGGATTAGACTTCATGGATGAAACTAATCCACAAATGAAGCCCTACATACCTCAAGTACAATCCTTAAGAATTAGAGTATGAAAACCTTGAAATACGTATCAAATCTTGGAACCCTAGCTTCAATAGAGTCTATCTTCTAGAGAGAGAAATATTTGAGAACCCTTTAGATAATTATAAGGATGAATGAATTTGAATGAGTTAGGAATAAAATTTATAGATTTTTGGTTGGTTAAGTTGATTAGGAGGGACAAACTGATGTAGTTTAGGACTTAAATGAGTTAGAAATGTCAAAAATATCCTTCATTAAAAACTACCGAAGCCAACCACGATACCCTTTCCATGGGTCATGTTTTTATCTACAACTTATACCTTGACATGTGGAACCTGTGACATCAAAAGTTAAGTCATTGGAATTGGCACCTTTCAAACCATGAATATGTAGGATGACCCATCATTCCTTTCAGGTGTTGTAGGCTGCTCCGTACAAACTCTCCATACATAGATAATTTTCCATCCTTCAAAGGTCCCTTTGACGATACAATCCACGGGTCGTGGTTCTATTAATGGCCCATCCTGTTAATCGTAAGTCAACTTCCAAAAACTCTAGGATTCTCCATCTTCACTAGACTCAATCCCCGAAACCTTTCTATGATTCGTGAGTCATTCCATGAGTCATAGACTGGCTCGTATGACCAAATTAGTGCCAAAATTCTTTAACTTTCATTTTCCAAGACCATGAACAAGAGGAGTGTTATAGACACACCAGCGCCGTTGATAATGAAGCACTCCATCTCCCTCTTCGAGAAGACTTTAGCCTTCTTGTCAACCACTAACTTCTTTATTCCAACCAAAGTAGGGACCATGTCTTGTTTTGCTTTAACTTTCGCTAACATAGATGACTCTGCCCTAGTTTTCACCAATACACCACCATTGTTCAAGCTATTCAACCTTACACCTAAACAAGACAAATGGTGCATTTTTGTTACAAGCATTTTTTTTCAATCCTCAACATGTGTAATGCTGCCTATAAACATTCTACTATGTGTATCGACCACAACATTAACCTTACCTGGATGATACATCACCCTCATATCATAGTCCTTTAAGAGCTCCGACCACCTCCTTTTCCATAGATTCAAATCACTTTGGCTAAACACATATCGCAAACTCTTGTGGTCAGTAAATATATGTAGATGCACCCCATAGAGATAATGTCACAAAATCTTTAATGCAAATACAATGGCTAATAACTAAAGATCATGAATTAGATAATTTCGTTCATGCATCTTTAATTTTCTTGAGGCAAAGGAAATGACTTTCTCATGTAGCATCAACGCATAACCCAAGCCTATATGTGAGGCATCACAATACACAAAAAAACCATTTGGACCTTTGGGTAATGTCAAAATAAGAGCTGAAGTAAGATGAACATTAAACATTTAGAATTTTTTCTCACATTATTTGAACTGTTGGAATTTCACACTCTTTTGGGTCAAACGTCGTCAAAGGAGAGGCAATAGAAGAAAACCCTTTAGAAAATCTTCTATAATATCTAGCTAAATTCAAAAAGCCCCTAATATTGGAAAGAGACAATCGTCCAGGCCAATTCTTCACCGTCTCTATCTTCTTTGGATCAAGTCTTATACCATCACCCAAAATATTGTGGCCAAGAAAAGCCACCCCCCTAAGAAAAAACTCACCCTTACTAAACTTGGTAAAATATTTCCTTTGTCTCAATGTTTGCAACACAATCCTCAACTAATCTTCATGCTCCTTTGCTTCCCATTAATAGGCTAATATATCATCTATGAACACCACCATGAACATATCCAAATATGGTTTAAAGATCCTATTAATCAAATCCATGAAAGTGGTAGGACAATTTGTTAGTCCAAATGACATAACTAAGAATTAAAAATGACCATACCAAGTTCTAAATATCATCATTGGAATGTCATCCACCTTCACCCTCAATTGGTGATATCTAGACTGAAGATCAACCTTAGAAAAGTAGTGTGCTCTTTGTAGTTGATAAAATAGATCATCAATCCTTGGTAAAGGATACTTTCTTTTAATAGACACCTTATTCAATTGTCGACAATCTACATACATCTGGAGTGAACTATCTTTCTTCCTTACAAACAATCCCGGAGCACCCCATGGAGACACATTAGGCTTCTGAGCCATTTATTAAGCAAATCCCTAAATTATTCCATCAAATCTTTCAATTCTGTCGGGGCCATTCGATATGGATGTATAGAAATAGGTTGTGTGAAAGGTAAAATATCAATACCAAAATTAATTTCCTTTTTTGCAGGAATGTTGAGAAAGTTTTTGAGAAAGACATAAAAAAACTCATTAACTATAGGAACCGAATCAAGAGCAGGAACATTGGACTCGATATCCATGACTTAGACTACATGATATATGAAACCTTTGGAAATCATTTCCATAGCCTTTATATAAGAGACAAACTTACCCTAAACACAAAATTTGTTCTCTTTCACTTAACGATGGACTCATTAGGAACTTGAAATGTGACCTTACAAGTTCTACAATCAATAGAAGCATATGATGCATATAACCAATCTATACCAAAAATAACATCGACATCAATCATATCAAGTTCAACATGATCATATGAAAATACATTATGCAAGATCAACACAAGATAGTTTCTACAGACTTTCTTGTCTAGGATTAACTCACCAATAGGAGTACAAACTGAATAAGGTTCTAACAAGACTTCGAGAGAAACATCAATATTTATGGAAAGGCAATGGGTAACAAAGGATATATTTGCACTAGGTCAAGTAAAGTATACATATCATGATATAAGACTCTTAACATACCCATAATCGCATCATGAGACTCCTCAAACTCTTTCCTAGCATTTAGAACATAGAATCAATTACTATATAGATCGCCTCTTTGTGTCACGACCCGGATAGGGGGCCTAGATGTGATATGGAAAAAGAGGACCTGAAGACCCTCGATCAAGCCATCATAGAATCATTACACTCATCATCGGTTTAGAAACATGGAAGATTAACATGTAGCACATAAGTTCTAGGGATGTGGGGCTTGGGACTCAAGCTATGAGGATAATACGGGAAAGGGATAGGCATGCTTGCATATAGCACATAGTCATACATAACATTCAAGCCATTTCCATAACATGAGAACATAATCATGAGACAAGATAAATAACATCATATATAAGAACAAAATCAACATATATGTCAAAACGTACAAGAATAAAGATTTGTCCAAACATGCCTCTACATTGAAGAGCAGGGCCTCGACAAGCTTGAGGCTCACCCTCAAATCAAAGAAAGTAAATACATGAATGTAAAGAGGTAGATAGACGGTGGCTATTGAACTTGAACAATAGGGCTCACCACTAGCAAGTCTTCAAACAAGATATCAAACGTCATTCGGAAGAATATAGATTTCACCCTCGTTCCCTCCATGGTTGGAACATGTAAAAAAGAATATGGGTTAGCAAAATTAAGTACTAAGTATGCGGGCATGCAATGCATATGACAAGTATAGCATGACCAAGCAACATGACAAGGGGACAATATATGAATGGATTGCACGTAGCCAAAGAGTAGTATAACAATATGCTAAGCCATGATGTATGAGAATGCAAATCCTAGGTTCATATAAAGCGGGGATGTAACCTCAACCGACAACATGAGTGACCCGAACGAGCCACTATCTGAATCCGGACTACGTGCCAAGTAGAGCCCATGACACCCTTAAACAAGGGATAAAACATGACATAAAATCACTTTCGGAGATTTATATACTCATGGTGGCACATGGTTTGACGGAATAGGCGGGGTCTTGAAATATCCCATTTGGCCACCTACTCCCTCGGTGCTAATTCTCATCCCACGAGAATATGTACATATACATATACATGCTTCATGTAAAACAAGAGACAACATTCTTTGGAAATCATGCATCATTAGTCATGTCAA
>JBCEWC010008869.1:0-19402 GCA_038996855.1 Solanum aculeatissimum | reverse complement strand
CGATGATGAGTGTAATGATGCTATGATGGCTTGATCGAGGGTCTTCGGGTCCTCTTTCGCCATGTCACATCTAGGCCACCTATCCGAGTCATGACAAGGAGGGGTGAAAAAAATATGGATTGCCCCTCAAAATAAACTAGAAATTTACCTTATGATCCACCAAGTTTGCGTCACAGACTTGGGCATTTTATGGGTATTTTTTGTCAAAAAATCTCTGATCGAGTTTCTAATCCCATAAAAAATATTGGGATAACAATTAAGTGCAAGTTTGTGACAAGTCCGCGATGCGGACATGTTGCACACTTTTCTAGAATTGCATTTTTGCTTCAAAAAATTATCTTTTGATTTGGTTGCTCTAAAAATCAACCAGGACTATTTTTTCAAATAATTTTTCTTGTTGATCGTGTTTCCGGCCTCAGATTTGCCTAAAACTCTTAGAAAGACGCATTATATGAGTGTCTCTTATCTAGGGGTATTTTGGTAATTTTACCAAGTGTAACAGGTAATCCCAAGGACTAACTCCTACCAACCACATTACACCCATATATGGCCTAGTGAATCTCGAGGGATCAAGTACACATCCTTTTGCAGAAGCACATTCACATTTCTATCTCTCCCCGAGGTATAGTAGTATCGTATTTCATACCAATGTCACAATGCCCAATCATAGGTATAAGTGATAATAATTCCCATAATACAGTCAATACAAGGGATTTTAGCATGTATATAATAACTGCCAGCTAGAAATATAAGATATATGTTGTAGAAATCATGATGAGTCATGTCTACCAGAGGAAAATGCATAAAAACTAGACAGTCACAAGTACTCAAGATAACATAGACATCACAACTGCACTATGAGTATCTAACAATCAGGGTTATCAGAAACATGAAAGTCACAACCGTATCACAGGTCTCAAACAATAAAGGCTATAAGAATCAAGTTGGACATCAGAATCAAGTTGGACATCTGATCTCAGTAATCTCACGCTACGATAGCATTGAGACAAGAGTCACGCTCAGTGCACATACCTGTCACATGGTCTTAACCCATATAGAGCCTTGACCAAAACCTTGCGCAGTTTAATAGTGCCCAAATTCAGCTAATATAGCAACTACAACTAACACAACCCTCAGTACAACAATAGTCGTCCCATGTTATCATATACAACACATATTGATCAAAACCAGCTATATACAACACATATTTCCCAACTCAACCCATAATCACCATATTACTACCATCCCAACTCAATTATGCATGCATTTCAACTCAGTCTAAGGTTTAGAGAAAGCCTAGCCTACCTAGAAGGTGGTTTCTTGAGCTTTTGGTCAATTTGTTTGAGATTTTTCCCTTATGATAGCTTTCTGGCACTGCTCAGTTGTTGAAAATATAATTCACCATGTTACACACTGCCGTCTTGTCTATAAAAACTTGAAGAATGGGTGAAATAAGGCCAAAAAGAGCCTAAAATAGGAAAAATAAGGTCAACTCCCAAAATCATGATCAAAACCCTAGAAAAGGATCCCCACAACAAGCTGAGCCTATAGGAAAAACGTTTCCCCAAAAACAGACACCAGAAGACTAAGAAAAGGCTCAAAAACGAAGTTAAGAACTTTACCGAGAAAATATTCTTTTCAAAACTCTCGATCAAAATTCACAAAAATCAGTTGAATTCAGTGAACACCCAACATACCACAACGTTTCTCTCATAATGTAGAATAAGTTATACTCATGTTTTACTTAATCTTGTCAAGAATCGGCTAAGATGTGAACGTGTAAGATATTCAAAAATTTTGAGAAGGTAATACGATAAAATAGTAAATTTACCTTAAATTACGCACTGAATTCCAAATTCGACTTCACCATGATTTTTCTTGCAAAAATCCAAGTCAAGTGGACCTTTGATTCATCAAAATTAGAGTTCTAGAGTTAAAGTTTTGACCTTTCCAAGTTTTGAAATATTATTGTTGCAAAGTGTTGGGGTATACATAGGCCACCACCTCGTTGTACTCTACAAATTTGGACAAAGATCCGCGAACACAAAGCTTTAGGTTTGTCCCTTCTCCGCTAACATGGATATGACCCCGCGAATTCGGAGGTTAACTTCCATTGGATTCTACGAATGCGGAGGGTAAATCTTCTGGTGTTGCACCAACAATCTAAAAAACATTCTCAAGGAATTCTCGAGTAGTCTAATGTCTATTTTATTCAAATAATTAGTGTAACCACATGGATTTCAGAAATTCCAGATCAAACTGTGCGGTCAAAATTCCCAATGAAGCCTCTTACATAAAAATGAGGGCCCACTTCTTTCTGGCTAATTTTAGCTAAAAGAGCTGAGTGGGTCAAAACGCAATCGGATGCCCCTGTCAATTGACGACAAGTCATTTTAGATAGTTTTTGACATTCCAAAGTTGACTGCACCATCAGATTTCCATTTCAAATTCTTTAACTAGGTTTTTATAGAAACACACTTTTTAACTTCCAGTTGAACTCATCTTACAACTTTTGACTCAAAATCATACTGAGACCCTTCATCCTCATACCAACCACCCTCCTATCCTAAATCGACCATTTCAAAACTGATGGAACTATTAGAATCCTATTTCAAGGCTGTTTGCTAGGATTTTATTAGAAATCTCACTTTCAGAATTATAACTTCTCGTTAACTCACAAGATCACATAATTCACAACCAAACCAATCCACAACCATTCAAATAGCTCAAATAAGTCATAAAATGTCTGAGGTCACCGTATAGAAGCTCTAACCAATAGAGTAGTTGCAGAAATATGGAAATGACCTGGAGGGTCATTACACAAAAAAAGATTAAAATGATAATATTTGTTTAAGAAAAATTTAAAAATAATTTTTAAAAAATTTAAAATAAAAAAAAAGTTTTAAAAAATTACACATGTTGTGATGCGTGTCCACTAACCTGGTTGCCACATCAGCATAAAATAGGTGCACAAAAGTATAGAAAAATGAGTTTTGGGGGAGGTACGTAGTAGGACTTCAGTTATGTTAAGGTATGTTGCTGAGATTTCGATCATAGTTTAGGGAGTACTTATGCCTTATTCCTAATTATTATATAAATGATATATAGTAGGTGGTAAAACTAATAATTCATATACAACTATTACATGAATAACTAATATCTACATAAAATAATATATAGATTCGCATATAACTAATCCCTATATAACCAACAGATACTTGCATATATAACTATAATCTGATACGAAACAACTCCTTAATTAATTAAATTGTTACACTCTAACATGTATTTATATTCTTTAAAAGGTTATTAATTCATAATTAGTGACTCTTAGTTACCTTTTCTAAACCTTCTATTGTTTTTAATTTTTTAAAAATATTTTGAATGTCAGATTCAATTAAATGAATTTTCCTTCAATCTTTGTGAATTATTCAAATTGCATGGTCCTTGAACTTTATGAATGGCAAAACTTTACCTGTATGTATTAATTATTGTTGTACATTAGCCCATAATGGCAATTGAGTCATTTTGATATATAACGGGGAGGGTAAAAATTAGCACTTTTCAAATACAATGTCATTGTTTTAATAACATTTTGCACTAAATGTCATTATTCTTATGACATTTGTTTATTTTTTTCTAATATTTATTTCAAATATCACCACATAAACATCGTCATATCTCTATTTTCTTGTATATATGTCATGACCCATACCTAGAGTCTAGTCATGACACTGCGTATGTGACACATGCAGGCATCCCATCCAAGCCTCATGCTCATATCATAAGCATTCATAAGGTAAAATAAGCATACATAAGAGAATAAACAAGCAGAAGTACATAAAGGCAAGAGTGTCAAACTTCCCTTAGGGGAATATACATCACTCCATTAGGTCGAAATCATGCTTCTATATCATAACTATTTGCAGGGTCTAGCACATTGCACACTAGTTCACCCTAAAGATACACATCAAAAGAAAGAAAATGATAAAGTCTCATCATAAAGGAAATGCATCATAAGGGCTTGTTCCCCAAGCATGGGAACTCACCAACAAGTCTTCAAAGTCTGAATCCAGCCATAGAATGGAGTAGTCGCCTTGTTGTCCACTCCGATATGGTTAGATCATGTAGGCAAAGAAGTATGTGTTAGTACATAGAATGCACTAAGTATATAGGTATTCCATGAATCAAAGGACATCATAATAATATCAATATGCATAACCATAATCAATAGGTTAAGGAACAATATGTATGAACATGCAAGTTTAAAATCATAGGAAGAAACATCATAAGATCCTTTCATAACCTTAACATACATATGTGGGAATAAGAACATAGCCGACATATAAGATCATGCAAATTATTAACTAGAATCTCGATGTTGCCTCTATACCGAGTGAAAGAATAGCCTATTTTGCCAGGGTAGGCTATACCTTACCTAACAGTAGCCTTTCCATTTCGGCAAGTGCTCTAACATGAACCTTACGGGAACCTTCCCATTTAGACATATGTTGTACTTATGTGGATCCACTAATATAATACCATATAGGCACATAATCATCATCCCTATAGTGGCACGTAGTTATAAGAGAGGTAGGCTTTACATTAAGGACCACTTAGGTCAAATCCCCACCCCCAATTCTTATCCGGTGCTAAGTTATCCCACGAAATACATAAATCAAGCATATATATAGTGTCACGACCCGAGTCTAGGGCCTAGATGTGACATGGCAAATGAGAACCTGAGAGCCCTCAATCAAGCTATCTTAGCATCAATTTACACATCATTGGTTCGGAAGCGTGTAATATAACAAGTAGCACATAATTCTAAGGGATTATGGGGCTTTGGACTCAATCTATGGGGATGTCATTGGAGAAGAAATTTGCATGAATCACGTAGCATATAAAAAATAAGTTCTAAGGGTCGGGTAAGTATGACTCAAGCTATGGGGCAAGGAGGGACTTGGGAAGTCTAAAACGTACTTAGGAATAATCAAAATTACAATTAAACCATTAATGAAATGGGTAAGAAAAATTGGAAACGTCAACTTTAAGGACCACTACACGGAACGTGTAGTAACTCATGGCCCATGAACCCCACCGTGAGGCTACACATAGAAAAATCCTCATCAACGAAAGTCTAAGACGACAATTTCATACTTAGGAAAATTTCCCTCCTACAACCATATGGATGGCTTCACGAGTTGTAAGGCTTCACATGGACCATGAAGTAGTCCATATAGCCTCACTTGGTCCAGGGACTTGGCTGGCACCCTTACATGGACCGGTTCACGGGCCATGAGGCCCCACACAATCTGTGAACCTCCATTTGTCGATGATGTGATTTCTAGAATATTACCCTTATACAAAGAACATATCCTTAGGTTGATACCATCCCGAAACACCTTACCATGCTCTGTGAGAGGTCACACGGGCCTCTTCATGGACCATGAAGTGACACACGGTCCGTGAAGGCCTCCATGAGAGTGTGCCTTAGTCAAATTTTCAGAAAAGGTCCCTGTGTAGGCAGTACCACCAAAAAGCCCATAACCTCTTCATTTGATTTCTTAATCAAGTGAAACTAAGTGCGTTGGAAAGATAACTCAAAGAGCTTCAATTTAATAGGTCATGCACCTGTCAGTTCTACCCGTGCTAAGAGATATGTGCATTTAAAGTCAGTACTTCCACAAGATGTCAAGCAAAGCTTAACCAATGCGATTTCGTTGAATACGGCCACTCAAGAGAGACTCGTGAAGCTCATTAGCCAACCATGGTAGGTTCAAATCAGGTCTCAGTTAACTTCACAAGGTTCAAAATTTTTCGAGTTGTTACATCATTTGCCCCTTGGGAACATTCATCCTCGAATGGGCTAGAACAAAGCTTGACTTAAACAAGAAACATTTCAACATAAAGACATAATGCATCATTCATCATTTGAAAATCATAAAGTCATTTGAAACTCGTGTCAAAATATCATTCAAATAATTTTCATGCCCATGTATGCATGTCACGCCATAAAACTCAAGAAATAAATAATTAGGACCATTCAGAAAGGATAGAACCTAGTATCTTAGGCTTGAGTAGATTGGAAGAGATAGGAATATTGCCTCATCAAGTTTGACTCTGCCTCTCATGTAGCACGCTCCATATGTTGATTCCTCCAAAGCACTTTAACCAAAACTACCTCCTTGTTGCAAAGTTGTTTTACTTGCCTATCCAAGATTACAACCGACAACTCTTCATAAGTCAAGGTTTCCTCAACCGTAACACCCTCCAAGGGTATAATCGCTTTAGGGTCACCAATCAACATCCACAACATTGACACATGGAACACCAGATGAATGGAACTCATATCAAAAGGAAACTCAAATTTATAAGCCACATTACCAACTCGCTCAACAATTTCATATGGCCCGACATACCGAGGACACAACTTACCCTTTTTATCAAAATGCATAATACCCTTCATAGGTAACACCCTTACATAAACACAATCACCCACATAAAATTCAAGATCTGTTTTCCTAACATCTGAGTAAGACTTTTGGCGACTTTGAGCCATTTTCAACCTCTCTCTATATCAGCTTCACCTTTTCCATAGCTTCAATCACTAAATCCAAGCCTATCAATGCCATCTCACCCAACTCAAACCATCCCACCAGGGATCTATACCTTCTACCATACAAAGCTTCAAATGGAGCCATACCAATGCTAGCATGAAAGCTATTGTTGTAGGCAAACTTGATGAGCGGTAGATGATCATCCTAATTTCCTTTAAACTCCAACATGCACACTCTCAACATGTTCTCCAAAGTTTGGTTTGTCCTCTTGGCTTGCCCATCAGTTTGAGGATAGAAAGTGATGCTCAATTTTACCTTAGTGTCAATCCCTCTTTGAAACGATCTCCAAAAGTGAGAAGTAAATTGTGTACCATGATCCGATATGATAGACATAGGTGTACAATGCAACCTCACCAATTCTCTGATATAAAAATTAGCATAATCTTTGGCATTGTAAGTAGTATTGACCGAAAGAAAGTAAGCCAACTTGGTGATTCGATTGACAATAACCCATATAGAATCAAATTGCTTACGAGTACGGGGAAACCCAACTACGAAATCCATGTTCACATCTTCCCACTTCCAAGTAGGAATCTCAATATCTTGAGTCAAGCCATCGGGGCTTTGGTGTTCTACCTTTACTTGTTAGCAATTAAGACATTCCGACACAAATTTGGCTATGTCTTTCTTCATGCCATGCCACCAATACGCCTCCCTAAAATTCTAATGCATCTTAGTGGATTCCAGATGAATAGAATATTGGGAGTTATGGGCCTCCATCATGATCACCTCCCTAAGGCCATCGACATTCAAAACACACAATTAGTCTTGGTACCGTATCACACAATCTCCCTCTTGGGAGAAAACCTCTATGTTCTTATCGGCAACCAACTTTTTTAGTTCAACCAAAGAAAAATCCAAATCTTATTTTGCTTTGACATCAATAACCACAGAAGACTCAAACCCATTTTGAAAAAGAATACCACCATCATTGGAGTCAGTCAATCTAACACCAAACCTAGCCAAATTGGTGCACATCCTTTGCCAACTTCTTCTTTCATTCATCAACATGAGACACACTTCACATAGACAGTCGACTAAGGGCATCCACTACGACATACACGTTTTTTTCCAGGATGATATAGGGCACTCATGTCATAGTCCTTGAGTAGTTCCAATTATCTCTTTTGTCTCAAATTAAGATCTCTTTGAGTGAACACATATTGCAAACTCTTATGATCGATGAAAATATCTACATGAACCGCATACAAGTAATGTCTCCAAATCTTTAAAGCAAATACCACCTCCACCAACTCAAGATCATAGGTCAGGTAGTTGTTTTATGCACCTTCAATTTCCAAGATGTATAAGCTATCACCTTACTATGTTGCACAAGTACACATCCCAATTTAATCCGTGAAGCATCACAATACACCACAAACCCATCTAGTCCCTTTGGTAAAGTCAACACAGGAGATGAGGTAAGTCGGTCCTTTAAAGTCTGAAAATTCTCCTCACACTCATTTGACCACACAAACTTGGCCTTTTTTTGAGTCAACTTAGTCAACGGGAAAGCGATAGAAGAGAATCCCTCAACAAACCTCCTATAATAATCGGCCAACCCAAGGAAACATCGAATATCAGAAAAGGTCAATAGTCTCGGCCAATTCTTTACCACTTTGGTCTTCTTGGGATCAATCTTAATACCATCACCAGACACCACGCGACCAAGAAAAGCAACTCCTCCCAATCAAAACTTATATTTGCTAAACTTGGCAAATAACTTCTTATCCCTCAAGGTTTGAAGCACTAACCTCAAGTGATCCATATGCTCCGGCTCATTTTGGAAGTAAATTTGGATATCATCAATAAAGACAACCACAAAATTATCAAGGAAAAGATTGAACACCCAATTCATAAGGTCCATAAACACCGTTGGGGCATTGGTCAAACCAAACAACATCATCACAAATTTGAAATATCTTTATTGAGTTCAGAAATCTATCTTAGGAATATCACTCTCCCCCACCTTCAACTGGTGGTACCTGAACGAAGATCTATCTTTGAAAAGTGGGTGGCTCCTTGAAGTTGATCAAATAAGTCATCTATTCTGGGTAATGGGTACGTATTCTTGATAGTCACCTTGTTCAATTATTTATAGTCAATACACATTCGAAGCGACCCATCCTTCTTCCTTAAAAATAATATGGGAGCACTCCAAGGTAAAATACTTGGCCTAATAAAGACTTTCTCCAGCAGGTCTTTCAATTGATCCTCGTACTCTTTTAGTTCAGTTGAGGCCATACAATAAGGAGGAATAGAAATAGGTTGAGTATCCGAAAGGAGATCTATGCCAAAATCCACCTCTCTTTCAGGAGGAATACCGGGCAAGTCCTCGGGAAACATATCAGGAAATTCATTAACCATCGAAACTGATTTGAAGAGTAGGTGACTCAGTCTCCATATCTCTGACCCTCACAATATGATATATGCACCCTTTAGAAATCATCTTTCCGGCCTTGAGATAGGAAATAAACCAATCCTTAGCAACGAAGTCACTACCCTCCCATTCAAAAATAGGATCATATGGAATCTAAAATCTGACTTGTCTAGTTTTACAAGCAACCGAGGCATACAACGCATGCAACCAATCCATCTCGAGAATAATATCAAAGTCGAACATCTCAAGCTCTACAAGATCAACGGGGAAGATTTTATGCAAGACTGAAACAGGACAACCACAATACACTTTTTGGGCAATGATAGACTCATACACTAGAGTATAAACCGAATAAGGATCCCTCAAGTTTTCAGGAATCAAACCAAATTTAACAGCCAACAAAGCAGTCATAAAATATAAATTTTCACCTGGATCAAGCAAAGCATAAGCATCAAAATCAAAGATTTTTAACATATCGGTCACAATATCTGGAGTATTATCCACCTCTTGTCTGGCATGAAGAGCATAGAATCAATTATTTCTGGGAACACTACCAACATGAGCCTTCAGCAGTCCCTGACCACTTGAAACCACTCGACCCTTCTTTCCATTCTTGGGACAATCAACAACCTGATGATCCTTGCTACCATACCCAAAGTAGGCACCCGAGGTTCTCCTACATTGACCCAGGTGATTTCTCCCACATTAGTCACATCGAGAAGGCAATGATCCACCCCCAATTAGTTCCTTGGAAGGGGGCACCCTAGAATTGGCAAACCTCACATTTGAGCCTTGACCTTGTTGGAATCAGCCATTTCCACCACCACTCCTGGAGTTAGAGAACCCACCATCATACCAGGCCCTCTTAGAATTATTCACCCTCCTCTCCTTGAGTTTCTCCCATTTAATCTGTTCAGCATAAGTCATAAGCCTGGAAATATCCATCTTCTGAATAAGTATAGTGGTGTGACATTCCTTCACCACTAAATTAGAGACCCTAGAAATAAGCTTATGCATCCTAGCACGGGGATCAACAACTAGCATAAGAGCATACTTCGAGAGCTTGGTGAACTTGAGAGAATAGTCTCTCATAGACATGACACCTTGCTTGAGGTTAATAAATTCGGTCATCTTGGCCTCCATATGTTCAAGAGGGAAGAAATGATCCAGAAAATCAAACTTGAACTTATCCCAATCAACCTTAACATCAGCAACCCTCTCAACCATCTACTGATGGTACCACACCTGAGCCACATCTTTCAACTGATAAGCAGCATTTTCAGCTTTCTCCTCAAAACTCACACCCATGACATTCAACACCTTATTGAGCTCATCAACAAAGTCTTGGGCATCCTTACCGGCGTTTGAACCAAAGAACTCCGGAGGGTTCATCCGAGTGAAGTCCCTCACCCTAGAAGTTGGGGTGTTACCATGAGTAGGATTAGTTGGTCGGGCCTGATTAGTCACCACTTGGGCCAACATATCAATAATATTTCAGAATTCAGCATGAGTTACTTGCTCCCTCATAGGCTCCTGGGGGTCTTGTTCCTCATAAGTCAGGTCTTGTCTAGGGAGAGTAGCTCTTCATAGAGGCATCTTCTGAAAGAGTGACAAGAATACCAACAATCGAGAAAATCTTATAAAATAGTTAATATCACAACATAAGAGACAATGAAGTGAGACAATTCCTAAAACATCATCGTAGCCTCTCACTCATAGGCATGGCGCGTATCACACCCATGAATAAGACTCTACTTGACGCGATATGTTAGACTCTGAGGATCATTTACAAACCTAGTGCTCTGATACTATCTTTGTCATGACCCGAGGGTAGGGCCTAGATGTGACATGTTGAATGAGAACCTGAGAGCCCTAATCAAGCCATCTTAGCATCAATTTACACATCATTGGTTTAGAAGCGTGTAATATAACAAGTAGCATATAATTCTAAGGGATTATGAGGCTTTGGACTCAAGATATGGGGATGTCATCGGGGAAGGGATTTACATGAATCACGTAGTACATAACAAATACGTTCTAAGGGGCACAGAAGTATGACTCAAGCTATGGGTGAAAGAGGGACTTGGGAAGTCTAAAACATCCTTAGGAATAACCAAAATTACAATTAAACCATTAATAAAATGGGTAAGAAAAACTAGAAACGTCACCTTCAAGGACCACTACATATAACGTGTAGTGACTCATGGTCCATGAACCCCACCGTGAGGATACACTTAGAAAAATCCTCATCGACAAAAGTCCAAACAGAAATTGCATACTTAGGAAAATTTCCCTCCCGCAACCATACCGACGGCTTCACGAGCTGTAAAGCTTCACACAGACGATGAAGTAGTATGTGGAGACTCACTTAGTTTAGGGCCTTGGCTAGAACCCTTACACGGACTGGTTCACGGGCCATGAGGCCTCACACGATCTGTGAACCTCCATTTGTCGATGACATAATTTTTGAAATATTAACCTTATACATAGAACCAATCCTTAGGTAGATACTATCCCAAAAAACCTTATCACACTCCGTGAGAGGTCACATGGGCCTCTTCATGGACCATGAAGTAACACACGGTCCGTGAAGGCCTCCATGAGAGTGTGCCTTAGTCAAATTTTCATAAAAGGTCCCTGTGCAGGAAGTCCCACCAAAAAGGTCATAACTTCTTCATTCGAACTTTAAATCAAGTGAAATAAAGTGTGTTGAAATGATAACTCAGAAATCATTAATTTTATAGGTCATGGCCCTCCTAGTTATACCCGTGCTAAGAGATATGACCATTTAAAGTCAGTACTTCTATAAGACATCAAGAAAAACTTAGCCAATGCGATTTCGTTGAATACGGCCACTCAAGAGAGACTCATGAAGCTCATTAGCCAACCATGGTAGGTTCAAATAAGGTCTCAATCAACTTCACAAGGTTCAAATTTTCCGGGTTGTTACACTTAGCTTTCAACATAGTTCATTCTTTGTTAAAGGTGTTCTTTCATAATTCATAAATAGTCATCATAGCTTTCATGAAAACATCATAAGAATAGTCCATCTACTTACTTTTCATCATAATATGGGTAAACATTCTCACCATAACATAATCATCATAAATATTAGGGTTTTCATCACCCTCTTTATCGTAGCATTATCATAGCTTTCATAACATCATCTTTGTCATAAAATATGCCTTTTAATTCTTGAGATCATAATCATGAAAGTCCATAACTTCATCAGAAAGACTAGGACTAAGTGTGGGTCCATGAACAAATTGAGTTAAAATTATGAAATTGAATAGGATTCATAGAGAAAATATGTAATTAAAATCAAATTGGATCATAATTAAAGAAACTCACATAAAGTAATTAATTCCTAATCATGCATACTTGAAATCACATACTTTTTCTTGAAAATCATATAAATCATGTAATTCATAATAATTCATGCATAATTAGTCAGAATCATCATATAGGAATTATAATTCATGCCTTAGGAAGCAGGGATTAAAAGCCCATAAGTATTCATCATAAAACTTTAATAAAAGAGAAGGTTTTGGATTGGGATTCATACATGAAACTAATCCATCAATGAAGCCCTACATACCTCAAGTAGAATCCTTAAGAATTTTAAAGAAGAAAATATTGAAATACTTAATCAAACTTTCAAGTTTAAGCTTGAATGGAACCCTTGACTTAGAGTAAGGAATATTGAGAACCCTTGAGAGAAATTTTGAGGATTAAAAGCTTTGAATGAATTAGAAATAGGATTTATAAGGTCTAGGTCAGTTAAGTCAGTTAGGGTGGTCAAAACAATATAATTTAGGACTTAAGCAACTTGGAAATGCCAAAACTACCCTTCATTAAAAATTATTGAAGTCATCCACAAAACCCTTCCCTTGGGTCGTGGATCAACTTACGGCTCGCAGAGACATGTGCCCCAAAAGTTGAGCTACTAGAATTGCAGCTTCTATTCCACAAATATACAACACAACCCGTAAATCCATCTATGGGTCGTAAGTTCTTCCGTAGGGTTGTTCGAGACATAGAAAAATTTAGGTTCCTCATTGCCTCTTTTCGCGAGACCTATTGACGGGCCGTGGTTACTTATACGGCCCGTCTGGTAACACGTAAGTCAACTTCTAGAAATTTCTCAATTTTTTATTTTCACTAAGTAATTTCCATGAACCCACCTATGATCTATGGTTCCTTCTATGGGGCGTAGACTCGCTCATAGGATCAAACCATCAAGATAATTCTTGTCTTTCAACTTTCCCGGCCTAAAAATATGAGAGGAGTTACAATATCTCCAACTTGGGATCATTCGTCCTCGAATGAGATAGAAATATGCTTGAATAGAGTAGGAACATAGTCATCATCATAGAATAAATTAAAAAATACAACTTAATCAACATTTTCAGAAAATCATCAAATTTATGCATCAAATATCATTCAAAAAAAAATCATGACTATGCATGCATGCAACTTAACAAGAGATACGCATTCGTAAGAATTTTAAAGGAATAGATCATAATAAGTACCTTAGAATTGAATAGAAGGAAAGAGATAAGGGTATTGTTTCATCATGTCCGCCTCAGCCTCCCAAGTAGCACATTCAACATGATGGTTTCTCCATAACATCTTGATAGATGCAATATCCTTATTCCTCAACTTATTCACTTGCCGATCCAAAATCTCAATCGGTACTTATTCAAAAGTAAGATCTTCCTCAATAGATATATCCTTCAATGGAATAATATAATTTGGATCACCCAAGCATTTCCTCAGCATCAAAACATGAAACATTGGATGAACCATAGCTAACTCCATAGGCAAATCCAGTTCATAGGCTACATTCCCAATTCTTTTTACCATCTAATAAGTTCCCATATATCTAGGACTCAATTTTTCCTTTTTAGCATAATGCATATTTCTTTTCATTAGGAAAACCTTCAAATACACACAATCACCTTCATTAAACTTTAATTAACTTTTCTTAACATCGACATATGACTTTTGATGACTTTGGGAAGCCATTAATATTTCCCTTATGACTTTCACCTCCTCCATAGAATCAAGTACCAAATATGGTCCAATTAAGAACATTTCTCCGACTTCAAACCATCCCACCAGTGACCTGCACCACCTACTATACAATTCTTCAAATGGAGTGATACCAATACTTGGATGAAAACTTTTGTTATAAGAAAATTTAATAAGAGGTAAGGGATCATCCCAACATCCTTTGAAATCAAGCATGCAAGCCCTCAACATATCCTCCAATGTTTGTATTTTCCTTTCAGCTTATCCATCTATTTTGAGGATGAAATATGGTACTTAGCTTCACCTTCGTACCAAGTCCTCTTTAAAATGACTTTCAAAAATGAGAAGTAAATTGAGCACCTCTATTCGATATAATGGACAATGGTATCCTATGCAACTTTACCAAATCTTGGATATAAAATGTAGCATAGTCGTCGGCACCATAAGAAGTCTTCACTAACAAAAAGTGAGTTGTTTTCGTCATTCTATCGACAACCACTTATATTGAGTTAAACTGCTCTCTAGTCTTTGGCAAACCCATGATAAAATCCATATTCACCACCTCCCATTTCCAAGTTGGTTCTCAATATCTTGAGTCAAGCTATCGGGTCTTTAGTGTTCAACTTTTACTTGTTGAAAATTTGCACATCCCATCACATACTTTGCTATTTCTTTCTTCATGTCATTCCACCAATACACTTCTCTCAAATCTCTATACATTTTGGTGGATCCTGAATGCGTAGTGTACTTGGAATTAAGAGCTTCATCAAGTATCTTCTCTCTTAAGCTGTCTACATTAGGTATACATAACCACCCTCCCAATACTCCATATTCCCATTGTGAAAATACCTCCACTTTCTTACCAACCACTAATTTCTTTAATGCAATCAAGGTTGGATCCATGTCTTGTTTTGTTTTAACCTCCTCCATTAAGGATGATTCTGCCTCATTTAACACCAACATACCACATTACTTAAGTTATTCATCTTTACACCCAAACAAGCCAAACGATGCAACTCCTTGACCAACTCTTTATTTCTACTCTCAACATGTGTCATGCTGCCCATAGACGCTCTACTCGATATTTCAGCCATAATATTAGCCTTGTCGGGATGATACATCACACTCATGTAATAATTCTTCAAAAGTTCCAACCATCTTCTTTGCATTTTGTTCAAATCTCGTTTGCTAAACACATATTGCAAACTCTTGTGGTCAGTGAATATATAAATGTGCACTGCATAAACATAATGTCACCAAATATTTAGTGTAAACACAACTACTAACAATTCAAGATCATGTGTTGGGTAGTTGTTTTCATACACTTTCAGCTGCCTCGAAGCATACACAATGACCTTTCCATGTTGCATTAAAACACATCTCAAACCTATATATGAGGCATTACAATACACAACAAAACCATCCGGACCTTCAAGAAATGTCAAAATAGGAGTCGAAGTCAGACAATCCTTCAACATTTGAAAACTCTTCTCACATTCATCAAACCATTAGAATTTAACTTTCTTTTGAGTCAAGATTGTCAAAGGAGGAGCAATGGAGGAAAATTCCTTAACAAACCTTATATAATATCTGGCCGAACAAAAAAAACTTCTAATATCGAATGGAAACAGTGGTCTAGGCCAATTCTTCATTACCTCTATTTTCTTTGGATCAACTTTAATACCATCACCCGAGATAATGTGATAAAAAAAAGCCACTTCTCTTAGCAAAAATTGGCACTTGCTGAACTTGACAAAGAGATGTCTATCTCTCAATATTTGCAACACAATCTTCAAATGATCTTTATGTTCCTTTACATCTCGTGAATACACCAATATATCATCTATGAACACCACCACAAACATGTCCAAGTACAGTTTGAAAATCTTGTTCATCAAATCCATGAAAGCTGCGGGAGAATTTATTAGTCCAAATGACATAACCAAAAATTTAAAATGACCGTACCAAGTTATAAATGTCATCTTTGGAATGACATTTTCCTTCACCCTCAATTGGTGATATTCGAACCGAAGGTTAATCTTAGAAAAGTAGCTTGTACCTTGTAGTTGATAAATAGGTCATCGATCCTTGGAAGTGGATACTTGTTTTTAATGGTTACTTTATTCAATTGTCTATTATACACACATATCCAAAGTGAACCATCCTTTTTTATTACAAATAATATGGGATCACCCCTACAGTGACACACTAGGTATTATAAACCTCTTATCAAGCATATCTTTTAGTTGTTCATTCAATTCTTTCAACTTTGTCGGTGCCATTCTATATGGAGGTATAGAAATAGGTTAGGTGTCGGTCAAGAGATCAATACTAAAATTAATTTCCCTTATGGGAGGGATACTAGGTAAATCATCAAGAAAGACATCAGGGAACGCATTAGCTATAGGAACCGAATCAAGAGTAGGAACATAAGACTCAACATCCATGACTCAGACAACATGATATAGACAACCTTTGGAAATCATTTTCGGAGCTTTCATATAAGAGACAAACTTCCCTTTGAACACAGTATTAGTTCCCTTCCATTCTAAGACGGGTTCATTAGGAACTTGAAATGTGATCTCATGAGTCCTATAGTCAATGGAAGCATAGAAAGCATGTAACTAATCCATGCCAAGGATAACATCAAAATTGGTCATATCAAGCTCAACTAGATCATATGGGAAGATTTTATGTAAGACCGACACGGGACAATTTTGATAAACTTTCTTGGCTAGGATTGACTCACCAATAGGAGTATAGACCGAATAAGGCTCTAATAAAACTTTTGGAGACACGTCAAACTTTATTGCAACTATGGAGTAACAAAAGACATATTGGCACCGAGGTCAAGCAAATCATACAAATTATGATCAAAGACTTTTAACATACCGATAACCATATCGAGAGCCCCATCAACCTCTTTTCTAGCATGTAAAGCATAGAATTTATTACCATATGGACCACCACCTTGAGCATGGGAACCTTGTTACACTTTCCCCTTTTGCGCTACTTGACCTTGTGGACGCCCTTCCTTACTTTTATTAGAAACATTAGGATATTCATCAATCTTGTGTCCCATCTTTCCACGACCAAAGAAAGCATTTTTTCCTCTGAAACATTCTTCCGCATGATTGTTTCTACACCTAGGGCACTTAGGAAGAATAGTACCACCTTTCCCAATATCAGCTTGAGCCTTAGGATTAGCCCATTTTATTTGTCAAACCTTTGAGAAGAACCCTTTGAATATTCTTGGCCTTGTTGGAACTAGCCACCATCGGACTTTCCATAAGAAAATTCACCATCATGTCAAGCCTTTTTGGACTCCCTCATCCTCATCTTTTAGATTTCCTGACTTTCCACTTGTTTGGCATAGGTCAAAGAGTCTAGAGATATCCATTTCTTTTATGAACATTGTGGCCTTGCACTCAATCTTTGTCAATTTTGGACACACCCAAAGTGAATTTGTTAATGCAGGCCCTTGAGTCAGCCACTAAAGAAAGAGAAAATTTGGACAACTTGGTGTACTTGAGGGCGTACTTTCACTCATTCCACCTTACTTCAAGTTCATGAATTCTATAACCTTAGCTTCTCTTAGCTCAAGTGGGAAGAAATGATCAAGGAAAGTGGCTTTAAAAATTTCCCAATCCATAGAACCTTCATCAAATCTTTTGAACTTCCATTGAGTGAACCAAACTTGAGAAACTCCCTTAAGTTGATAATCCACTAATTCGGTCTTTTCCTAGGAAGACACCCCCATAATCTTTACCACCTTATGCATCTCATCAATGAACTTTTATGGGTCCTCATCCACCTTCAAACCATGAAACTCTGGAGGATTCATTCTAGCGAAGTCTCTTATCCTCGAAGTCAGAGTGGGAGTCTTTGAAGAAGTAATATTTTGAACTAACATAATGATTGCAGCTCTAAACTCATCATTAGAAACTTGGTACACTTGAGGGACTTGAGAAACTTAAGGATCCGGAGGGACTTGGTCCGCATTAATATTATTTCCCCTTAGCAATGGAGCATGTTGGGAGCCATTTCTAAAAACACCAAGGAACAAGCGTTATACAAAAGCTTTGAAGGCATGACATAGAATACAAAAGAAGCAAAGTTTTCCTAAAAATGTCTCATACCCTCCTATTAATGGGTGTGGTGCGCTTCACACAAATGAATAAGACTCTACTCGATATGGTATATTGGACTCCCTAGGATACTTTCAAACCTTGTGCTCTGATATCATTTTTGTAACAATCTAGACCTAGGGCCTAGCCGTGACTTGGTGAATGTGACACCCGAAGGCATCCCATATAAGTTTCGTGGTCATATCATAAGTATTCATAAGGTAAAATAAGCATACATAAGAGAATAAGAAAGCAGAAGTACATAAAGGCAAGAGTGTCAAAGTTCCCATAGGGGAATATAAATCACTCTATTAGGTCCAAATTATGCCTCTACATCATAGATCTTGGTGAGTTCTAGAACATACCTCACTATCTTACCATCAAGATATACATCAAAGAAAGAAAATAATAAGGTCTCATCATAAAGGAAAAGCGTCATAAGGGCTTGTTCCCGAAGCATGAGAACTCACCAACAAGTTTTCAAAGTATAAAATCCAAATCCAGCTATAGAATGGAATAGTCGCTCGTCGTCCAATCCGTCATGGTTAGATCATGTAGGCAAAGAAGTATGTGTTAATACATAGAATGCACTAAGTATGTAGGTATTTTATGAATCAAAGGACATCAATAATATCAATATGCATGATCATAAATAATAGGTTAAGGACAAAATATGTATGAACATGTAAGTTTAAAATCATAGTTTAAAAGCATCATAAGATCCTTTCATAACCTCAACATACATATGTGGGAATAAGACCATAACCGTCATATAAGACCATGTTGACTATTAAATGGAATCCCAATGTTGCCTCTACACCGAGTGAATGAGTAGCTTTGTAACACCCCGTAATTTCCACATGTTAGTGCTATTTATATAACACTTGATGCAGCCTTGCGATGTTGGTGGTGGACTAAATCTTTCCTATGAATGGGGGGTAATTTGAATTAGGTCGGAGGTGCTACAATGTCCCATGTATTTCAGTGGGTGCGAGTCCAAGTTAAGCTCAATGATAGCATTTAACTTCGGGATAAGAAAGTGCTATTTGAGTTAAAGTTTAAAGTGATATATTAAGATACTACGCGGGAGATCAAGGATTCGGAAAATGGAGTAAGATTTACGAGCTACATGCTTGACTTATTAAGCTAGTAGGTGACAAGTATGTGCATCACCTACTTGGACTTCTTGACCAAGTTAATTAGGGCTTTAATTGGATTAGGTATCTAAGCTAAGTACCTTA
>JBCEWC010008868.1:0-19403 GCA_038996855.1 Solanum aculeatissimum | reverse complement strand
TATTGAAATTGGTGTCATGGGAACCACAAACCTAGTCTAGCAAGTCATTGTTGAATCTCAATAGTCATCGTAGATAGGAATTAGTAGACCACATCTGTTACTTAGTTTAAATATTACTGCAAAAACTCCCATTTTTATTATGCATTGTTATTTTGGAAATAGGAATTGCACGTGAGACAAAGTACTTTTAGCTATATTTTCATGCATTCCCTGTGGGATCGACCCCAACTCTTATTGGGTTCTATATTTGGTCAACGACCGCTTTGCACTTCATTTGAGGTGTGAGTTTGGGCGTATCAGCCATTCTTGTTCTTCACGAGAACAATGCTTTAAATCCACATGGGGTACTTAACTTCACGAATGAAGCCTTCCTCAATGAGTTTGTTAACTTATTTCTCGATCAATTGAACCAAGTTTAGCCTAAAATATCTTTGAGCCTGCTTGAAAGGATGAACACCGTGCTTAATTGCCAATTGATGGACCACTATTTTTGGATTTAAGCCAGACATTTATTTATAGCTCCAACCAAAGACATCCCTATATTCTTTGAGTGTATTCATATAAGCCATTTCTTCATCAACTTCTAAAAAAACACTCAAGTAAGGTGGTCTTGGGTATTCATTAGTGCCGAGGTTAACTTCTTTTTATGATTCGTCGTGGTCTTCACTTCTTCTTCAAATTCTGGTGAATGATCTCCAACATCCTCCTCTTCCTGTGGATCATTGTTATTGATGGATATATGATAGCACCAAATAATACCTCCCAAATCTTTATCAATATTTAGTTGACATGAGGTATTGTTCTCAATTTGATTTGTAACATGACATGAGGAGCCTACACTTTCTTCATTTTCCTCATTCTCTTTGGTGTAAACCACAGTGTGAGTTTTGCCTTTAGTACCTCTTTACATGAAACTATGAGTTCCACTCATCGCTTTATCCTAGAAGGAATAACTCTTTTGAAATCCTTTTGGATCATAGGTGAAGCAAGTATCATTATTCTTTGGTAACTTCTCCGATGCTTGTTATTTTTTTTCTTCAATGGACCTAACCTCTTGAACATAGAAGTTCTTACAGCAAGTTTTCTAAGTCTATCAAAGATAAAAGACCATTTATTAGAAGAAGCACACTCATCTTTTATAGTGATATAGTTATTACTTGCCCTTCTTATGAAGATGCGAACCGATGGTGATTGTCTATAGCCTAAACCTTCCCGTGCTTGCCGGGTTGTGCCTTCTGATAGGAGTTCCCTAGCCTAGATGGCTCATCAGGGTTATACCCAACCTTTCTAAATAACTTGTAAGCATTTGGATCAAAGCCTTTTGTACGTTTTGAAGGGAGCGATATATCTTGTGGCGGATTTTGAGCCACAAAATTTTCCAATAGCTTTGAAGACAAGTTTATTGCATCGATTCATTTGATAGGAAGAGTCAACCCTTCTAGTATATTCCCTCGTACATCAGATGACCAACCTACCTCTTTCTTCACTTTTAGGACATAACAAAGTTTAGGGGTTGGCTTTGAGAGCATGTTCTTCCCCTTATTTAGACAAGTACTAGGCTCCCCAATATCAACTTTGGTCCTTTCAATGGTCACATTGGTTGCTTCACCTTTAAGCTTATTAGACTTGGTCAGTTTGATGCCCTCAAGCTTTACTCCTTTCACAACATAACTTTTCAAATAGAACTTTGCATTGGCAAAATGTGACTCAACTTCAGTGAAAGGATTATTGTCAACAACTATTTTTCTTTCATTTCTATCTTTCAGGTACTTCAAACATTCATAGTAAGAAGATGAGACAATTTTATTCTCGTGCACCCAAGACCTTCCAAGCAATATATTTTATGAAGTGTTTGCATCAATCAAATACATCCATGCACTTGATCGCAAATCATCTATATGAATTTCTAGCTTAATCGAGCCTATAGACCTCTTCCCCCTTGATTGAATCCTTGTATCAACAAACAACTTTTGCTAAGTTCTTCAGTTATGATACCAAGATTTTTCAACGTGTGGATGGGTAGAATGTTGACCCCAGACCCTTCGTCTATCAAGATTCTATTTATCTTCTTCTCTAGCACATGACCCACCATATATAAAGGACAATTGTGTAGAGTTTTGTCTAATAAAAGATCATCATTTGTAAATGTGATTATTGTATCACATGCATGCACGTTTTGAAAAGGGGATTATATAGACTTTTTTGGAAGATGATGGAGATTCTTTTGATGGGATTTCAGCCATTACTTCTTCTTTGTTAGCAGGAGACACCTTTAATGAAGTTTTATTCGTTGTTTCTCCCTTGTCATCACTGAAACATGATACTTCAACATTGTCTTGAGTGGCACCCACACCGAACCAACTTGGTAAGAATTCTCTGAAAGTCATATGACATCATAATTTCTGGTGGTGATGCATTTGTACCTTTGAACTCTTTCGACGTCTGATTGACTTTTGCTCTTTTGATCTTTTCACTACCCTTTGTTTGATTGGTTTTCCAAATGATTCTTTCTGTGGACTTGTGTTGTTACGTCTCCGCCTAGTCACGAGAACCCAATCTTCATCATTATCTATATCAATTTGGGATTTTTCTTGCTCTAATGGCTCTTCTTCTTCAGATGTGCATATTTGTATCGGGTCAAGTGAGCTGAATATGATAGAGATTTGATTAGCGATTGCCTTTCCATCATCAAGGACAATCTTCTTTTCATTAGCCAATTGCATAACCTTATCCTTGAAGACAAAATACTTTTCAAGAGGGTCACCTACAAGTCTATGATACTTGCAATAATTTGGGTCATCAGTCTTCCCAGCTTCATTAGGTCGCTTCATCGCTAGAAACTCAATGAGCTTTAGCCCAACCAATTCATCAAAAATTTTAGGAATATCAGAATCTAGGAAAAGGTATTCCTTCTATTACATCTCTCTCAAGGTTAGCGTTCAATTTGGATTCTCTTGAAAATTTATCTTTACACTTTGCTTCTTACTTTTTTTCGTAGTAAACTTTACAGGAGACATATTGACATTCATGGATTCTTTGTTGCCATTCTTGGGATCAAAGTTTCCCTATTTCTTGGGTTCCTATTTTTCCTTCCCTTTGCGAGGATCATGAATAAGCATTTCATTTTTTCCGGTAAAAGACTTTCTCAACTCCATATCATGAACACGAGTAGCTATGTCTTCAAATGACTTAGGCTTGATTCCCTGTAAGATATAGAGAAGCCTCTAGTGCATCCCTTGGATAGATATTTCTATAACAGAAGCTTCACTAAGCCTATCTTTGCAATTTAAACTAGCGTTTCTCTATCAATTTATGAAATCAATGACTGATTCATCTTTTTTTGGCGAGTATTCATTAGTTCTACCATGCTTACAGTGCGTCTTGTGCTTTAGAAGTAGTTAAGAAACTCATGTTCTAGTTGCTCCCAACTATCAATAGAATTAGGCTCAAAATCAGTGTATCAGTCAAATGCATTCCCTTTTAAGGAACGGACGAACTGTTTGATAAGATAGTCTTCATAGGTCACAACATTGTTACATTTCTCTACAAAGTGTGCAATATGTTTATTTAGATTTCCTTTGCCCTTCAACTATTAAAATGTGGGAGGTTGATAACTCTTAGGCATTTTAAGACTATCAATCCTTGTAGTGTAAGGCATAGCATACATATGGAAGACTTTGCAGAGAGTTCATACTTGTCTTTGATGGTCCCTTCAATAAACTCCTTCAATTGATCGAGCGGGATCATCCCTTCAATAGAAACTGACATCTCTTTGATAGGCGGTACTTGCTTCACAAGATTTTCAGTCTCTTAAATTTCAATATCCTTCACAGGTGCAGGATAGATTTCCCATCTAGTAAGCTATCCATCATGTCCATCAACGTATCGATGTGAGACTCTTGGTGCTGCACATGCTTGGTCAATCCTTCAATCATATTTACTAGATTTGTAAGTGGTTCCTCCATGGATGAAGTATCAGGTTCTATTGCATGCATGACAGGTGGAGGCATTGACGAGTAGCATGGATTATCACAAAAGTTGATCTTTAGAGGGGTCACATTATTCAATGCATATGGAAAAGAATCATTTGAGCCATGGTCATTGATTTCGCTCAAGCTACACCTCAATTTAAGGGTAAAACAGTCACTATCAAGTAAATAACCTAGCCAAGGTTAGGGTCGAATCCCACAGGGAATATGGTAGACTCTAGAACAGTTCAATTGTATAGTGGGGTGATTAACCTACTTATCTCCCAAAGGGGGTGGGGGGTTTGCAATTGAAAATAACAAATAACTAAGCTAATTCAAGTGCTTTATAACTAGTAGAAGAGCTAACTAAGGTGATGTGTTCCCCATGATTCCCTAACTCGGTATTACCAGATAATTGTGATCTTTTCTAGTGTGTAGATGTAGAACAGTGAATTAAGTTCACCTAAACCTTTGATCCAACATAGAGGTAAATTTCACTATAAGATTTGATCCATCTCCACAATGTGACACTACTAAGCCTTACCTATTAGACCCAGTACAACCTCCCCTTGATCCAGTTTGGTTGATTAGATGAGAACAACTCAATTGAATCTTGTTAATTATTTTTTTCCTATTAATTACCTCCTTGATTCGACAAGTAACACTAGGTGGGTTCTAACGTTGTCCTTTCGTTAAAGGCAGTTAAAGTGAAGAGAAATAATTAATACATTCGTACACACCTTCTAAGAATAACAAATTATCCAATTTTACCTTGTTAGTTCTTTATGGTTCCCACAACCCTAGTTATGGATTTAGCTAAACATAATTAGTGTAGATACAAGAATCATGATAGAGAATAATATAATTTAGTACTTACACGAAGGAATTGATGAACAAGAAATCCAACTCCTTAATAGAAATCAAAATATGAATAAAAAACACAAGTTATTTTTCTTTCTCTAAAACTACTAAAAACTATGAACTGGTACAAACTCTCTCAAAACTTAATGAAAAATAACCTAAAAACCTATTTATAATGTCTAAAATACAAAATCAATTTGAAATAGGATAATTGTGTCAGCACACTCCAGGGGCAAGTCTATGACTCATACTATGTTCCACGGCTCATATGTCAAGGTTTAATTGACTTCAACTGCAACCTAGAGTTATCTTCTTTGAGATCCATCTACGGTCCGTATAAGATTCTATTGCCCATGGAGGGTTTCATCTGATGGACTTTCAAAACTTCTCCACTTTTTGATCCTTAGGGCACGACTTCAACTTTACTGCTCGTGGATATTTTATAGCTCGTCTGCATCACTCGTAAAATCTTATACAGAAAATCACCCTTCACTGGAAATTGCTATGAACCCTCTCTTACGACCCATGAACTATTCCACGACCCATAAAAGGTTCTGTGGATCATCAAAAACTGCCATTTCAACATATATTTCCCAAAAAACCATGCCAACCCTGTAATCCAGAAAAACAAACATAAAACACATCAAATATACAAACATCGCTTTGGGAACACATAAAATTCGAAGCTTTAAGCATCAAAAGTGCTGTATTTTGGCAGCACATACATACCCTCAACTTAAAATTATTGTTTGTCCTCTAGTTACAGATTCAATCTATATAATAAACAAAGAGACACAAAGACCTCAACCTAATGACACTGATTTCACCAAACTTAGATACCCACACCACTTTCAAATACATATCAGATAGCTATTAGGTAAACCAGTGTAGATTAATATACTCCACAGTGCAACTATGACAAGTTATGCAATTATAAATAAACAACATTCACTAAGTTAGTAAGGTATCAACAATGCAATACAAGTGCCCTCACGAAAAGAAGACCAATTTTCACTCAGGATGATGTTTTTCAGATTCAATACTTGGGACTGCACAAGATCACTCACTCTCACAAAAGAAATTCAAATACTTCGATCAATACCATATGCTTGCCCCTATACTCAAGACTATGACCTTTGGCTTATTGGACTAGGATCACTTTAGGATTCTAAGATTGTAACGTAGCCTCAAGGGGCTTTGGTGTGATATTTAAGGAACATAGTGACTAATGGACCTCCTTGACATGACATTTTCTACCCTTTTGCCCTACCAACCTATCCTTTTTCTCCTTCCCCATTTTCTCCCCCTTTAAGCCTATTTAGGTGCCTTATTCTCATTTTTTGCACAATGCCTTTAGTTTTCAAAGTCTTTTTCTTTTTAGCACACTAATCAAACACCTTTTTTTTAAATTTTCCTTGCACCCTTTCTTAAAGATTTTCTTCCCCTTTTCTGTATCACTAGCTTCCCCTAATTTTATGAGTTTCCTCACACTATCCACCCTCAACTTAGGCTTTTTGCCTCAGTCGAGGTGCACAATGCTCAAGGAAGGACCGGAGCCAATTTTAGGTTTTATCATTCATAAAGGTTAGGTTACTTAGGTATTTACAAAGAAGGCAGTTCATGTCAAGCTCAAACATAGAGATCAAGGGATAAACTACATATTTTGTTGGCTATTTAGGCTAAGTGGAATATTAAGATCAATGACCTAAGACCCTTTTTCCAACCAACTAACCTATGGTCTATGTCAGAAGAACAGGGTAAGTTCTGAATAGAAACACAATATAGGAATCATGCAATTTAAGCTCACTCACTCATGGCACTACTTACATGTCAACATAGACTCTCAAATCATGTTGTTTATCACAATTATGCCCAACTTATCAGAATAAACACCATCAAATAATCAAACATGCATAGTTGCTATCAAGACTAACTAATCATAAAAATTTTGGTGGGTATCATTTATCAACAAAAACAAACATATGCCATAGATATCAATACTATATGCTACTAATACTACCTAAACATCCTAAACATGTCGGTATAACAAAAAGTCAATATCCGCAGGGAAAAAGAACACATGCAAGAAAATCCTTTGGAATTAAAAATTGGGATAGTTATAGGTCAAGGTTACTCAAACTTTACTGAGGCCTATAACTACCTACGACTGATAAAAAAGGATGTGCATTGTCCCCAATGCACACAGAATATCAAAATTAAAGAGCAAAGGCCAAAAGAAACATACCTGGGTGCCTAAGCGACTCTCTCTTCTTGGGTTTTCTCCCAAGTAGCGCCTGATTTATTATCGCGAAACAACTCTTTCTTGGCATAAATAGATGTTTATTGATATGACAATCATGTTATAGCTTCATCCGCTGCTTGTATAGGGCTAAAATCTCCTATGTCTTTAAGTAGAATTCATCCAGCTTGTTTGATTGGTTCAGCCTTGAGGTTGCCACATCACTCCATTCCAGATTCAATTTTTTGAGTGCCCACATTGCCTTGTGTTCAAGCTCCACCGGTAGATGACAAGCTTTACCAAAAACAAGTTGATAAGAGGACATACCTATGGGAGTTTTGAATGAAGGCCAGTATGCCCATAATGCATCACCAAGCTTCCGCGACCAATCAGTCTAGTTTGCATTCACATTTTTGGACAAAATCTGTTTTATCTCCGTATTTGACATTTTCACTTGCCCAGTTGTCTGAGGATGGTACGGGGTTGCCATTCTATGCTTTACCCCATATTTGTCTAGCAGGGATTTGAACAACCTATTGTAGAAATGAGAACGTCCACCGCTGATAATTGCCAGAAGAGTACCAAACCTTGCGATGATGTTCCTTTTTAGGAATGTTGTGACACCTTTACCTTCATCGTTGGGAAGCGCCACTACCTCTACCCTCTTTGATACATAGTCCACAACTACTAGGATATACTTTTTCCATGTGAGCTAATGAATGTGCCCATAAATTTTATCCCTCATATGTTAAATAATTTGATCACCATAATGGGGTTTTGAGGGAGCTTGTGTTTGTGGGAAACACCACATTCTCTCTACCATCTATCACAAACTTTTGGGTAGTCGTGGGCATCTTGGTGGATGGTTGGCCAATAATAGCCACACTATAAATATGTGTTGTTTGAGCTCCACTATGATGCCCGCCGACTAGGGATGAATGACACTCCTCTAGGATACACAACATTTTAATTTTAGAAACACAGTGATGAATAATCCCATCTGCGCATACCCAGAACAAGTATGGATCATCCCAAAAGAACATTCTCACATTGGACATAAGCTTGTAACGCTGGTGAGTAGTTAGATTTGACAATATAATATCACTCACCAGATAGTTTGCAAAATCTGCAAACTAGGGTATCAAGTCATGTGATGCTGCTAACACTCTTCCATCCAGGAAGAAATCATCAATCTCGAACCCATTGTCAAAGTTTACCTTGGTCTCATCCTCTAATATGGATAGATGATCTGCAACTTGGTTTTCTATCCCTTTTTTGTCGATCACATCAAAGTCAAACTCTTGGAGAAAGAGTATCCATCAAATTAATCTTAGTTTTGCATCCTTTTTTGTCATTAAGTACCACAATGTAGAGTGGTCCGTATATACGATGAATTTTGTCCCCAAAAGATAAGATCTGAACCTCTCAAATGCAAAGACCACTACAAGTAACTCCTGTTCTGTGATAGTAATTCTTTTGTGCTGCATTAAGGGCTTTGCTGGCATAATATATTAGATGTAAGATCTTCTCTCTATGCTAGCCCAGTACCATACCAAGTGCAACCCCGCTTGCATCACACATGATCATAAATGGCTTTGACCAGTCTATAGCAATGATAGTAGGAGCTGATATCAACTTCTTCTTTAACCCTTTGAACGCTCTATGATATGCATCATCAAACATGAACTTGGTCTCTTTTTCAAGAAATTTGCACAAAGGGTGTGAAATATTTGAGAATTCCTTAATGAAACACCGATAGAACCCTGTGTGGCCCAGAAAGCTTCTTACTCCTTTGACAGAGTGGGTGGAGGAAGCTTTTCAATCACCTCCACTTTGGCTCTATATACCTTAATGCCTTTGCTAGAGATTCTATTTCCTAACATAATACCTTCCTTTACCATGAAGTGACTCTTCTTCCAATTCATAACCATATGGCATTCTTCGCATCTCTGGAGTACCGCTTGTAAATTCTTTTAGCAGTCTTCAAATGAGTCACCCACCATGCTGAAGTCATCTATGAACACCTCAATCGTGTCTTACACCATGTCTTAGAATACGGACATCATGCATCTCTAGAGTGTTACTGGTACATTGCATAGCCCAAATGACATCCTTTTGAATGTAAAGGTCCCATAGAGACATGTGAATATGGTTTTCTCTTGGTCCTCTAAAGCGATAGAGATCTGATTGTATCCTGAGTAACCATTAGGAAAGAAGTATCAACCCTTTCCTATTAAATGATCTAGCATCTGATCCATGAATGACATAGGGAAGTGATCCTTGTCTATCAAGGCATTGAGCTTCCTATAGTCCATACATACCCTCCATCCCGTGACTGATCATATTAGGATCAATTTGTTGCTTGTGTTTATGACCACAGTGATACCTTCTTTCTATGGAACACGCTGGATTAGACTTACCCATTCAATGTCTTCTATTAGGTATATTACACTGGCATCCAACCACTTGATGATTTCTTTGCGCACGACCTCTTGCATGGGTGGGTTGAGGTGCCTTTGATGTTCAACACTTGGGTTGTAGCCTTTGACCAATTGGATTTTATGAGTGCATACCCCAAGTGGAATACTAATGATATTTGTGATTGTCTATCCGTTAGCCTTTTTGAACTGTTTGTGCCCCACGACTATTGCATTCACCTGTTCGTCCGTCATGTCTGTTGCAACTATGAAAAATAATATGTTGTCAGTGCCCAAAAATACATATCTCAGATGGGATAGAAGGACCTTCAATTCTAACATTGGTAGCTCCTCTATGGATGGTTTCGTGGGTGGTGACTCCCAATTTTTCAAGTCTAGTTCTAGCTTGGCTTGATGCCAAAGTAGTCCAAATGCTCCTAGAGATTTCTCTGTCTCTTTATAGTCTGGGATACCGTCACTTTCAAAATTCATTAGCTCTGCCTCCAAAGTGTTGATACCCAACCTTTCCTTAATTGGCACTTCTGGTTTCTGCTCATTTTTAGCATGGTTCAAGTCGGTCTGGACCATCCTTCGCTATACTCGAACACTAGAATAGATAAAAACAACAAAAAACATGACATGAGAAAAAAGGTTAATCCCCAAATTACTTGAACTAAACAAGTCTAGCCATATTCCTCGGTAACAATGCCAAAATACTAGATGTGGCTCAAGATACACCTCCTTTTAAGGGTAAAGTGGTCCCTATCAAGTAAATAACCCAACCAAGGTTAAGGTCGAATACCATAGCGAATATGGTAAACTCTAGAATAGTTCAATTATAAAGTGGGGTGATTAACTTACTTATCTCCCAAAGGGAGGTTTTGCAATTCAAAATAACAAATGACTAAGCTAATGCAAGTGTTGTATAACCAGTAGAAGAGCTAACTACGGTGATGTTTTCCCCATGATTCTCTAACTCGGTATTACCAGATAATTGTGATGTTTTCTTGTATGTAGAAATAGGATGGTAAGTTAAGTTTACGTAAACTTTTGATCCAGCGTAGAGGTAAATTTCACTATAAGATTTGATCCATCTCCGTAACGTGACACTACTAAGATTACCTATTAGTCCTAGTACAACCTCCCCTTGATCTAGTTTGGTTGATTAGATGAGAACAACCCAATCAAATCCTATTAATTATTCTCTTTTCCTATTCATTACCTCCTTGATTTGGCAAGTAACACTAGGTGGGTTCTAATGTTGGTGTTCCATTAAAAAATAATTAAAGCAAAAAGAAATAACTAATACATTCGTATACACTTTAAAAGAATCACAAAGTATTCAATTTTACCTAGTTAGTTCTTCATAGTTCCCACAACCCTAGTTGTGGATTTAGCTAATTATAATTGGTATAGATACAAGAATCATGATATATAATAACATAATTTAGAACTTATACAAAGGAATCGATGAACAAGAAATCAATCTTCAATAGAAATAAAACACGATTCAAGAACACAAAAGTTATCTTTCTCTCTCTAAAACTACTTGATGAGTCAAGAAAATACGACTCCTATAATGCTTTAACATGGAATTTTTGCAAGTTCTCAAGAAATTTTGTGGGTTTAATGTGATTTTTAGTGTTATTTTTCAGGAATAATGCTAAGGCATGGGCTCAGACAAGAAGGAGACTGAACGAGAGGAATATAAAGTGAACAAAGACCACATGGGAACCCTCACGGGCCGTGTAGCCTTACACGGGTCGTATGATGAGCCGTCCAGAAGAGGTGATGCACCACAGAGAGAAAAAGCAGATAATGAACCAAGTGAGGCCTCATGGGCACCCTCATGACTCGTGAACCCTCTCATGGACCATGGCGCTGTCTGTGGCCTCACACTTCTCTTGTGCACTTAGAGGAAGAGAGAAAGGCATTGCCAAGGCACAAGACACAGAGCCTGTCACAGACCGTAAAGCCTTACACGGGCTGTGTACCATGCCATAGAGTTGACACAAGCAAAGACAATGTCCGTTGAAACATTGGGCAAAATACTCAAGTGCAAGACCACGTGGGGTGACACGGTCCATGAGGCATGAAACGGATTGTGAGGCTTACTGGTATCCTACACTTGGCAGTTGGGAACCACAGGAGGCAGCGAAAGATACAAGGTAAGTCCCACAATACCTTACACGGACTATGGGAGTGCACATGAGTCATGGAACTGGTCGTCTACCTGGCATGGATTGCCATGGAAAATAGGGAGAATCACGCGAAGTGGAGTCGCATGAGACCCACCACGGGCCGTGAATTTGGACATGAAGAGGAGTCTGAGGCGATAGTGAAAATATGTAAGTGGAGGACCACCGACCGTGTGACGGTCCGTGAAGTATCACACGGGCCGTGTAGTTGCCATCAACCATGCCGAAGACTATTTTTCTATTTCAAGTTGGATTAAATTTTCTTTTGTATATATATACTTTTTTTAATTCCATTTTTAATGATTATTGACTGTGGAGAGAGAATTCAAAGAGAGAATAAAACTTTTGAGAGATTTTAATTAAATTCGTGGGTTTACATTCATCGGTTCATGATTGTAATCAGTGGATTCCTTGTTATTAAATCATAAGTTCTTTCTATGATTTCTTTACTTTTTTATAACATGATTTCATCAATTATGCTAGGCTAAACCCACAACTAGGGTTGTAGGAACCATGAAAACCTGTTAAGATAGGAAAATTTGGGGTGAAATTTGGGATTGATTGTTATAATCATCGTGGTAGTCTTCAATTTAATTTATTCCTTAATGAGTTGATGCATTAGGGTATGCTTGTATTCATTACATGCCCGAAAGGGATGTAGTGATTAGGAAAAGAGTCCTACAATAGAATTCGAGGTTATTAACCTAGTCTAAATGCTTGAGACTGGAAGATGAGAGCATCCTGGGGTTCATAGCAGGGGGCAAGAAGGGGATACATTCTTAGACCAGAAGATAATTAATGAAATGCACCTAAGAAGAACCGAAAGGTGAATTAGGTGTTAACTACTTGTTTAACTCTGTGTACGCAATCATAACCGTATAATCCCTAAGTTTAACTATCAAGTTGGGTGTCATGGGGACCGCAATCCTATCTTCACAATTAATTATTGAACTCTAGTAGTTATAGTTAGTTAGTTACTAGAATCTCTTTGCAACTTAGTTTTTAATCATAACAACCCCCTTTTATATTATGCACATTTGTTTTGAAAATAGGTATTACATTTGGAACTAAGTGCTAATAGATATATTCTCACGCATTCCTTGTGGGATCGACCCTAACTCTTGTGGTTCTATATTTGATCAACAATTGCTTTACTCTTCATTTGGAGTGTAAATTTGGGCATATTAAATTTTGGCGCCGTTGCCGGGGAATGCAGTGAAGAAATTATCTATTAGTTACTAATGTTGTAGTTCTTCTCCAGATTTTAATTTTTGTATTTGGTTTATTTTTATAACAAGGGATAGGTAGTGTATGCCTGCCACCCACAGTAAGGGTGCATAACTGATTCCTTACGACCAAGAGTTACAAAGATTTATTAGGAAGATGAACGCACAGGAGCGCGACGCGTAGAGGCAACACGAATTGGCCCTGGATGTTGACAATATGGTAAATGATAGTTTGGGTGTACATGATCTTTATGGGGATGGGATACCACCTGTTATCCTACCTCAGCATCAAGCTAGAGTTAGACCACATGCCCCGCAATAGCCACGTGCATTGTATGACGATGATGATGGCTATGGAGTTACTCGGGCAATAATCCTACCTCCACTGCCTCCTAGTGTGAAATTCACTATCATTAGCACTATGCTACAGATGCTCACGTTGAAGGGTTTTTTTATCGGGCAGGCACATGAGGATGCAAACCTGCACATTATGAATTTTATGGCCACTTGCCAGTCGTCAGAAATTCTAGGGGTTAGTCAGCATGCCATCCAGTTGAGGTTGTTTCCATTGTCTCTGTCTGGTAAGGCAACAAAGTAGCTCAATGAGCTTCCATATGATTCTATTCGCACATGGGGAGAGTTGAAAGAAGCATTCTTAGAGAGATTCTTCCTTGTATTTGCAAAATTATAGTTGAAAGATGAGATTGGGGCTCATAGGAAACTATTGACTGAAGCCTTTCATGAGACCTAGGAGAGGTTTAAACAGAAGATCAAATAATTCCCCAACCATAACCTCACAGATGAGCACCTGAAAGAAGTCTTCTACAGATCCTGAAATTTGATCACCAAGCTTATTGTTGATGCTGCTTGTGGGGGATCATATATGGTTAGGACCTTTCCTGATATCGTGGTGATCTTGGATCAAGTAGCCAAGAATAGCCAAGCATGGTATACCAGAGATGGAGATTGCTCAGGGCTCATTGTTGGGATGACAGTAGAACAGAGGAAAAAAGAAAAGGAACAAGACTAGGATATGGCACACATGCGAACTCAGATAGACTTACTAACTAAAATATTGTTAGGTGGAGGACTAGAAAAGGTGAAAGCAGTTGTTGCTGTGGCGAGGTTTGATGATGTAGGTTTTGATTTTTATGAGAAGGCCAAGCTTCTGAGCAGCCAGGGGGTTTTCGGACTTTCAACTCTAGAAACCAAGGTCAAAACTATGGGTGTGATAACTACTATGATTGGCCCACAGCTAGAGACACCAAAAGCTAGCAAAATAGAGATAATTACAGAAATCACCGGCCAGGAGTGTATATGCCTCCCATGAATAGGGAACGTTAGAACAGTAGGGGTAACACTTCTAAGTTAGAAGAGATGATGGCCAAGATGCTTGACAAGGTTGAATCTACAGAATGTGGGGTGATGGACATGAGAGGTGAGATGACTAGCATTCATCAATTGGTAGACTCACACTCCACCTCCATTAAGTAGTTAGAACAACAGATGGGCCAACTATCAACTTCATTGAACCAGAGGAAGGTCAGGTCCCTTTCCAGTGACACAATTTAGAATCCAAAAAATGACGGCCACTGTATGGCCGTGACCACATGGAATGGTAAGGTACTTCCTGACCCGGTTCCAACTATTGATGCAGGTGTAGTTAAAGTGGGTAGTAAGGCATCTGACACCAGTGAGAAACATGTAGATGAGGTAATCGAAGAAGCAAAGGTGGTACGTGATGATGCTGAGGTCACTAAGGACCCTAGGGAGTTTGACAAACCATCTTCACAACCTTTTCCAGCTTTTCCTAAGCCATCACCACTATTCCCACAAAGGTTGAGGCGAAAAGCAGAGAATGGTAAGTTCAAAATATTTGTGGAAATGGTGAAGGAGATATCTGTAAACATCCCATTAGTACCAACACGTGAGTAAATATTGGGTTACGCTAAGTTCATGAAGGACTTAGTGACTAAGAAATGGATAATCACAACTGAGTCAGCAGGGAACATCCATCATTGTAGTGTTAATGCTACAAGATCAATGGTTGAGAAGAAGGAAGATCTTGGAGCCTTCACTATCCCATGTACTATTGGGTCTTATGACTTTGAACGGTCTCTCTATGACTTGGGTGCTAGCATAAACTCGATGCCACTGACAGTTTACAAGCAACTAGGCTTGAGAGCCCCCACTTCCACTACTATACGACTTTTTATGGCAGAGAAGTCGGTTAAGCAACCCACGAAGATTCTATGTGATGTGATGGTTAAGGTGGGAATATTCATCTTTCTGTAGACTTTGTTATTCTGGACGGCCAAGTTGATTTTGAGGTTCCTATCATTCTCAAAAGATCATTTCTGGCGACTGGTAGGGCATTGGTAGATGTGGAACGCGCATAACTGACTTTCAGGTTAAACTCAGAGGAGGTGAAGTTTAACGTGTATGCTTCCATAAAAAGTCCTAGAGAGATTGCAGTGATGTCAATCATCAATGTAGATGAGACATACTTTTATGAGGTTCCAATTGAGGAAGAGATGGGCGTGGAAGCATTGGCAGCTATGATCATGAACTTTCATGATGATGGTGTGAATGACTATAGGGGCACTGTGCAAGCTTTGCAGAGCAGGGGAACCAGACCCTATGTGCCCAAAAAATTGGACTTAGACTTACAAAATAAACCATCTCCACTAGCTAAGCCGTCTATTGAGGTGCCTCCAACTTTGGAGCTCAAGAAACTGCCACAACACTTGAGATATGCATTTCTTGGAACTAATAACACTCTCCCCATGATTGTGGCAGTAGATTTATAGGAAGGTCAGATGATGACATTACTGGGAGTGCTCTAGAAATTCAAAAGGCCATTGGCTAGTCCATTGCAGATATTGTGGGGATTCTACCGAGAATATATACACAAGATCAAGTTGGAAGATAACTATGTGCCTAGCATTGAACATCAGCGCCGACTAAATCTGCCTATGCAAGAGGTCGTGAAAAAGAAGATTGTCAAATGGATGGATGCTGGGGTTATATGCCCAATCTCTAACAGTTAGTGGGTTAGACTGGTGCAGTGTGTACCCAAGAAAAGAGGCATGGCGGTGGTTGCCAATGGCAAGAATGAGTTAGTTCTATCATAACCTATCACTGGCTGGCAAGTCTACATGGACTACCAAAAGTTGAAAAGATGGACCTTGAAGGATCATTTTCCCATGCTCTTCATGGATCAAATGTTAGATAGATTGGAAGGCCAGGGTGGTACTATTTTCCTAGATGGGTATTCGGGATACAATCAGATATTGCTCCCGAGGATCAGGAGAAGACCACTTTTACTTGTCTATATAGGACTTTCGCATTTAGGCGTATGCCCTTTGGATTGTGCAATTTCCCAACCACCTTCCAGCAGTGTATGATGTTCATATTCTCTGACATGGTCGAGGACACCCTTGAGGTATTTATGGATGATTTCTTTGTAGTGGGTGAGTATTTTGATGATTGTCTTATAAACCTTAGCATGTCACTACAACATTGTGAGGAGGAAAACCTGGTCTTGAACTGGGAAAAATACCACTTCATGGTCAAGGAATGGATAGTCATCGTCCATAAGATCTCAAAAAGGGGAATAGAGGCAGACAAAGTGAAGATTGAGGTTATTGAAAAATTATGGCCTCTTAGCTCTATAAAAGGAGTTCAAAGTTTTTTGGGACAGGCGGGTTTCTACCGCCAGTTCATCAAAGATTTCTCCAAAGTTTCACACCCATTGTGTAAGATATTGGAGAAAGATGCTAAGTTCTAGTTTGATGAAAGCTTCCTGCAAGACTTTGTGACCTGAAGCAAAAGTTGATCTCTGTGCTTGTGGTAGTTACTCCTAACAGGTCAACTCCATTTGAGATAATGTGTGATGCCAGTGGAACTGCTATGGGCCTTGTGCTTGGCCAAAAGAACAATAAGATTTTTTATCCAATCTACTATGCCAGCAAGACCCTCAATGATGCCCAAAGAAATTACACTGTGATTGAGTAAGAGCTGTTGGCTGTAGTATATGCATTTGACAAGTTTTGGGCCTACCTTTTGGGAATAAAGGTAATTGTGCATACTGACCATGCAACCTTACGATACCTCATGGCTAAGATAAATGCCAAGCCAAGATTGATTAGGTCGGTCCTTCTTCTGTAAGAGTTTGACTTTCAGGTTCGAGATAGAAAAAGGACCAAAACGTAGGTAAAAGACCACTTATCCAGGCTGGAGGACGAGTCCCGGGGTGATGATTCGTTGACCATCAATGATTCATTTACCGATGAGGTATTAGCCGCTTTTGTTGACTTACTTTATTAGTTTGTTGATTTTACTAACTATCTGGTGAGTGACCTCATGCCTAAGGGCCTAACCTTTCACCAGAAGAAAAGGTTTCTTCATGATATGCGTAGGTACTTTTGGCATGAGCCATTCTTGTTCCGCACATGTGCTGATGGGATCATTCGTCGGTGCATCCCTGAGAAAGAGATGATGAGTATCATGGAGGCCTGTCACTCCTCTCCAAGGAGGGGATATCATGGTAATTCCAAGACCTCCAAGAAAATACTGTAATATGGGTATTACTGGCCCACCATTTATAGAGACACCCATGACTTGGTGCAGGGATGTGATCAATGCCAGTGCCAGAGCAATATCTCTAGACGTTAGGAGATGCCCATGACACCTATTCTTGAGGTTGAGATATTGACGTCTGGGGAATTGACTTCATGGCCCCATTTGTAAGTTTCTATTGCATGAGGTACGTCTTGTAGCAGCAGATTACATCTCAAAGGGGGTAGAGGTAGTGGCATTGACAAATAATGAGAGCAAAAGCGTGGCCCAATTTCTGAGGCTTAATATCTTTTCCAGGTTTCGGACTCCTAGAACTATCATCTGTGACAGGGGAACCCACTTCTGTAACAAGATCTTTTGTGCTGTGCAGGCCAAGAATACAGTCCACTAACACAAGGTTTCCACACCCTACCATCAACAGACTAGTGGCTAGGGTGAAGTTTCAAGTAGAGAAATAAAGGAAATCTTAGCCAAGTCTGTGAATGTAGCTAGAACTGATTGGGCCAGGAAGCTGAATAATGCGTTGTGGGCCTACCAAATAGCTTACAAGACCCCTATTGGTATGTGACCATATCAATTGGTGTTTGGTAAAGCCTGCCATCTACCAGTATAGTCAGAAAACAAAGCTCTTTGGGCCTTGAAGAAGCTGAATATGAATTGGTATGAAGCCACAAATTTGAGACTTGATCAACTCAATGAATTAGAAGAGGTTTTCTTTCACGCGTATGAGAGTGTTGCACTCTACAAATCCAAGATGAAAGTCCAACATGACAAGAACATCATACCTCGTAGCTTTAGTGTTGGCGACAAGGTATTGCTGTACAACTCTAGACTGAGGCTTTTCCATGAAAACTCAAGTCTAGGTGGGCTGGCCCCTACAAAGTTTCTCAGATATTCCCCCTTGGCGCACTAGAGCTACAAGCTGGGAATGGGCATAGGTTCATAGTCAATGGTCAATAGGTCAAGAAATATTTGGGTGTTGTTGCTGAAATCTCCATGGTAGAGGAAGTGCAACTTGATGAAGTCTGAGTAGTCAAGGAGCTACATCGTACCGTGATGTTAAATCAAGCACTTCATGGGAGGCAACCCATGCTCTGTATTTCTAAAAAAAGATTTGTTTTTTTATGTCATTAGTTATTGTTTTTGTAGTTGCAGGTACACGTAGGTGGTATTGTGAAGTCCTTGAAGAGGTCCATGTTGGGGCCACACGTGTAGAAGCTCAAAATAAGAAAAGATGGGTGAAGGCAAGTGACTCGGGTTATTGCACGAACCGTATGTCACCACATGGATCGTGAGACTGTCCATGTAGCACATCTCTAGGTAAATGCTTGATATGTTTCCAAGTGATGCTAAACGGATGGGCCAAATGGGCCCTGTGACATAACACAGACCGTGAGGCCATCCGTGAGAAACATCGCATACTGTACCCTACCAATTATCACCAAATGGATGCCCAAATAGGTCGTGTCATGTGCCACGACCTGTATAGTTATCTGTGAAGGTAGGGTTGACCAGTTTTGACTAGTCAAAATTGACCCTATTTAAAACCCACACGCCCCATTCCCCATTTTTCTCACTTCACTCATTCCTCTCACACCTACCCTCTCAAATCTACCCAAATGTTTCTCCTTCACCACGAAGGGAAGCTTCCTCTCACGATTCATAGAGCAATCCATGGTTTGGTCCTTTAATTCCTTAGAACACTATCATCTTTCATTCAAGTAAGTGGAATTTTTCTTCTTCTTTGAGCGTAGTCATAGTTGCATGTGCCTATTCTTGTGTAAAATTGAAGATCTAAGTTGTAAATTGTGATTTGGCATGGTAGATTGAGTAGGGTGTCACGACCCGGATAAGGGGCCTAGATGTGACATGGCGAAAGAGGACCCGAAGACCCTCGATCAAGCCATCATAGC
>JBCEWC010008867.1:0-19403 GCA_038996855.1 Solanum aculeatissimum | reverse complement strand
GAATATCTGGTAGTTGTGTTGCTGAATTTTGAGGCGAGTACAATTTTGGATAGGCACAAAAACAGAGGAAACTTTGCCCGATTTTCTGTAGAATTCTAGGAAGGCTTGCTTTGGGATTCTCCCCTTAGCGTCGGTCATGATCCTAAATTGGGTCGTGACAGTTGGATATGGTCTAATAAACAGCTTATTCCTAGGCCAAGTCCTTGCTTCCTGGAAGATTTGTGTATCGCTATTAACACAAAATCCGGAAGTGCTGGCTTGGAAATTAGCATTACAGGTGCCTTTGGAACTTCACCAGTGGCAGTTCAAGATTATACTAGAGTTAGTCCATTGGATTTCATTAGCACAGATTACAGCACCTTTAAGACCCTTCCTACGTGTCACATTGGTTGGGCAGGTCAAAAGAACAGCACCAGAACAAAGATGTAAGGTTGCTGTAGATTACTGGAAGAAAAATAGGAAAGACTGAAACAAACTTGTGGCACTTTTCTCCTTCAATGCATGAGGTCAAAAGAACAATACCAGGACAAAATTTAACATCGCTGCAGAGAGGAGAAAGGATATTCATTATACAGATTCTGGATGAAGGAGGAGCATCATACATTTAAGTATATTTTTGACGTATCATTATGCTGGATAGTATCTATAAGATTATAACAGAGGTGTGAGCAAGGTGACTAAGAAGGGCTATTGTTGAACTTGCATGGAGAATGCTTTTGCTGGGGGAAGACAAATATTAGAGCAATTGGTTCTAATGTGCTGAGCAATTGTTTGAAGTCTAATTTTAATGATGTTGCTGAATCAGGTACTGCCACTGATGATGAGATGGTCCAGAGAGCAGGATACAATGGGATCTTTATGAAAATCCGGGCTAGGAATAATTTGGTGCAAAAAATCTATGTGCATTTAGCTAAAACAAGGGAATAACAACATGATATTCTCTCGTTTAATGTTAAATGCCCACCTTTGATATAATCACATTGATAGTGGTCAGCATAGAACAAGAGAAGTAAATCAGAAAATTTCTGTAGGATGATGCCGATATAGATAAATGTGAGATCTTTTCATTGGAGCGGTTACTATTTCAATGGAGGAGGAGAATATCAGTTCTGATATATATCATATACTAAACAAGGAGACACCGTGTATATCTTCAAAGATTTGATTTCCTAAAATAAAGTAGAATTTTGGACTTTGCAAGGCAAGTCAAAGGACTTCACCATTGTTAATCTTAAGCTTTTATACGTTGGTATAATATTTTGATCTTTGAGGTAAAATATTGTCCACTTTTAAAGCTCCTTTAACTGCAAATAGGGATATGGTACTGTTGGGGAATATCTACTGTTGGTTTATGGTATGCATTTTTTCTTTTAACCTTGATGAGACTCTTTATCCTTTGGCCTGCTACCTTCTGCAGACAGATTACAAGATTACCATGTGATCTAAAGAGTTTATCTTATTGTTGATCAGGTTTAACAGCTAGCACTATCAGTTATCCATTGGAGGTGGCAAGAAAGCGGCTAATGGTGGGTGCTTTACAAGGTAAATGTCCACCTCACATGGTTGCAGCACTTTCAGAAGTTATTAGGGATGAGGGTTTGTTAGGCCTTTATAGAGGCTGGGGTGCGAGTTGCCTAAAAGTAATGCCATCTTCAGGCATTACTTGGATGTTCTATGAAGCTTATAAAGATATATTGCTTGCTGATAGACGTCGTGTGTGACAGCAGACATATAGAAGCACAGGAAATGAAATCTTATTCTTATGCACTCAAGCTAGAAGTTGGTGATGGTAAGAGTTTACTGTGGTCGCTATCATCATGAGATTTGTTACAGATGCACATCCACAAATTTGGCTTCCCATCTTCCACACTCTTCCATGGGCACAAGGAAATTTCTTTAACATTTCTGTAAACGACAGAAAATGCTTTTATGGTTATTGCAAGTGAATTACAAGCGTTTGCCTTGGGAATTTCTTCAAGTACTGTTTCTAAGGGGTCATTGTTGTGTACTATTGGTGTGACTAGATTGAACTGTAAGCATAGCATGGGCCAGAGGCAGTGAGGTTCTGAGAAGCAAATGGGCCAGGTTTCTTCTATTTTCCTACTTGTTAGAAATGGAAGCAGGGGGGGGGGGTCTTTTGATGTTGGTGCACTTGATTGATGCTCTGAAATGCGCATTTTCTTCCGTTTTTCTTTTTTGCATCTTAGCCTCTGGTATGACAAGCCCTGGGGAAGGCGGATACCTACCAATTTTAGGTTATCTTCAAGTGTCGTGGATGATGTTCTAAGTCGCTCCCATAAGTTGCGTAGTGGCGAACAGAGTTCTGTTATGGTGGTAAACTTGACAGTTGATTTGTTCTCCCTTTCTCTTTAATCTTTATTTACAGTTTACCTTACCTTTACTGGTTTAAAGGGCTCTAAATAAAGGTAAACTTTAAATGCTCGTTATCATTCTTCCATTTCTCTCTTTAAGCATAAACTTCATCAGTATAGCAAACCTAAGTCATTTTTCAGAAAATAAAGACATCTGCCTCCAATGTTTCTTGGATGTACGGAATAGAGTCTATTCAATGGTGCTCTCACTCACAAGAATCATTAAAAAAGACAGGTCATGTTGCGGAATTGAGTTTTAGCGAGAAAGAGACTCTTAGAAGAAAAATAAATTTTTTGACTTTTCGAGAATTTAACTATATACGATGCTCAGTCCACTGATAAGAGGAGCAAAATGCTTCCGATCGATACATTTTTCTTTTTCATTCCCAAAGCCCCAGCACAACCTTTGGTTAAGATAAGAGAAATCTCAGTCATCCAAATACACCATTTTGATGGTAAATGAGTGAGTGGGTCATTTTTTCCTATTAGATTTCCTCTTTAGTTTTATTTTTCATCCTGTAACTCACAAATGAGACTAACATGACAAGGTTGGAAAAACTAAAAGCAGTGTTCGTATATTTTTCTGGCACTATATAAAAGGGGTCTACTTTGACAAAGAAAGGATAAAAGTCCTCTAACTGGCAACCACAATCATTTCACTTGCCTTTCAGATCCAACACGTTTATTTTTCAAATGACTCATATTGTCAAGTGCACCCATTCCAAATTTCAGTTAAATCAAATGATTGGCGGCTGCCAATATATCTGATTCCCCTGCAACCACCCTATACAGAGAAACCAAAAAAAAAAAAAACAAAAGAAAACGGTCTAATGGCATGGAATAGTCAAGAGCAGTTTCGATGAATTGCTTTTGAGCATATTTGTAGAAGGCCACGTCCAAAGTGAGCAAATCTTACTAATTTAGCATGCACTAAATCTGTTCTCCCATATAATACATGCTTTGATTATTCAAGATATCTACATTCTTGGATACAGTCGACAAATAAAACAACACCACTATCTTTGTGACTGGAGAATCAATGAGCTTAAGCAGTAACCACTAAGGGACACCCTCATACTGCTGCTTACCGAACAATCAACATTCTGCCTGCTGCCAACATTTCTACTGTCCACCGAACGAGTAAAAAGCAGACAAATCTTTGTTCAACGATCTAGGGTTCACAGGATCAAATATCTGCATGACAAATGTGCAAACATGTATGGATAGATCAAAGAACTAAAATCCCTCAAAACATGTCACAAATAACCAGACACAACGGCAGCAACAAATACCAACAGTTGCACAAATAAAGCAGAGCACTTAACCTCTACACACCTTCATCAGACAGCTGTTCGAATCGAGCCACTATGTGTTTTCCGTAGGTGTATTTCTTCAAAGCATGAAGATGAACTCTGATTCGGCTTAGCAGAATTTCCCGGTGCTTATTGTTGCTAATCTCGAGAATCTTCTGGACCACATAATTTGCAAATTGGTCCTTCATCATCGTCTACCATGAGAGCCAAAATTGCCCCGTGAATAAGTCAATTTAGGCAAGAACTCATTTGTCATTGCTTCGAAAAAAAATAAGCACCAAACATTTACCAAATAGAAAAGTGAGATCACTTCCTACCAATTATTCTTGCAGTCTATTACTATCTCAGTCTAGGTGGACTAACCCAAGTGACAAGGGTGAGCCCCTTAGAGACTTAAAGCTTCTGCCTTCCTGGAAGTGAAGTTAGTTGCACAGTTCATAATCTTCTCCAAACTACTTTCAGTTAGCAATTAGCTTCACTACTGTTAAGCCAACTTTTCCCATGGTGAATAGATTGTACTTGAGTTTTATATCATTGGGAAAAAACAGGAACATTATTCACGCGACACCTTACGAAAAACATGTGATAGGATAAGAACTTTTGTCTAAGTGTCAAAAGCACCCCTAAACTATCCTTTTTTTTGAGTTTCATACCTAAACTTTTGAAAGTGTGAGAAACACACCTAAATTAACACTCACTAGTTTGAAAAACACACCTCAATGCTAACAGGAGCAAATGTATGTATGCACACACTCAGGCGCATCTACCCCAAAATTTTTGACCACGTGGTTTTTTTTTTTTGGCTGACACCTTTCTTTTTGAGTCAAATGTCAAAAACATACCTAAGATATCATTTTTTTTAAGTTTCATACCTAAACTTTTGGGAGTGTGAGAAACAATACCTAAACTATCATTTATCGGCTTGAGAAACGCACCTCAATGTTGACTGGATTGAATTTCATTCATGTTTTTTTTTTCCAATTGATTTTTAAAGATTGAAGTTGTGTGTTTCAATTTATATTTTCAGCTAGGATTGTTATGTGTGTTAGTTATACGTTGCCACTTTTTGCCACGGTAGAGTTGTTTTCCACGTGGCAATCCATGTGGCAACTTTTTATTTTATAAAGAGAGTATAATACACACCATCACATATTACTTGACCTGTGTTTCTCAAGCTCATACTGCTTCATAACAGGAAATTAAGATAACCAAAACTAGAATCCTTTCCTTTTGAAAACAAAAACAAATATTGCCACAATTGATGCATAAGATCCTCCACATACTGAGAAAAGGCCTTTTCCGTTTTCAACTAACAATTTATTTGAGCTGTCCTTACCATTCATTCCCTCTTCTTCTTTGGCTTATATCTATTATACTTCGTTTCCCCTTCTTTTTTCATTTAGGTAACAAGTACTTCTTTTTTCCTCCTTTTAGGGCACTATAGGGTCCTAAATTAGGATCTACTTAGTCAGTACGCTGATTCACTGATACCATGTTTTGCAGTAACCCAGATCTTGCTATGTCCCATCCAATAAAAGTTCAAACACCAAATAGTATTATTCCACTGACCCAGCTCAAATATCTGAGGTGCACATCAGGATCTATTATAAAAATGAACTCTCTCCTTGCACATGCAGATACATTTCTTCCTAGGCAGAATCCTTTGGACAATTTTTTTAAAAATATTTCTACCATAAAATATAGAACTTTTGCAGTTGACATCAAATCTTATAAAAACAATTTCAATATTTCCCATCATGGAAAAAGTTCATCAGACAACCTCGCAATCAAAGAATTAGGACATCTTTTCCCCCTATTACAATCTGTTGAACATTTTAATGCCACTTCATAATAATTAAAAAAAATGGAAAAGAATGCAGGGTTAAATTTGTTTACTAGGGAGATTTTGTAATTGATTGTATGAATATTCCCAGTAGTCTTTTGTAACGTTTGATTTTGGTACCTTTTTGGTACGTAGTCAATAAACCTTTACCTTATTAAAAAAAATAATTACGCATAATAAGTGAAATTCATAGATTGGAAAATAAAATAAATAATCTTCAATAGCATGTTAAATTGTACTGATAATTTCTCCTAAAAGGTTCTTGTGATGTCTTAATTGGAAAAATTATATTTAAGTGAAACAGAATGAGAAAAAGATTGCAAACTGATGAGGCTAGAGAAAGAGCTAGGGTATAATTCCAAAGAGCACATTCTTGATATACGAGTCCCTATTTGCAGTTTTCAAAAACGACCCTCTGATGGCAGAATTCTAGGTTTTACATCTCACTGAAGTCTGTTTGAGAACTTAATTAGAACAGCTACACAAGGAATGACCCACATTTCAGTTTCTTGGTCAAATGACCATCAATGATTGGGAAAGTAAAGAGTTGGCTTAACTCAGTTTAGGCACATGGTCAGTGGTAGATCTAAGATTTTGAGGTTGAAGGTGCCACATGAATGGTAGCCTCATTTCAAAATTTACACCGGTGATAATTAATACTCTGTTTAGCCCCCAAAAGCTTATTTTTAAACAAAAAAAATAGGTATTTGATCAATTAGAGACACTTTTAAAAAGCTTAGTATTGCCCCACAATATGGGACTTCCTGGCACGAATTCAGATTAAGTTGGCTTCCACATATGGGTAACGGACACTGGGAAGGAATTTTTTTTTGAAAAAACTCTTAGTAAAATACTAAGAGCTTCATAAAAGCAATTTTTAATTTATTGGTCAAACGCAAACAAATTCTGATCAAAAGTATTTATTTTTCAAAGCATTTAAAAAAATAATAATTTAAAGTAAATTGATTTTAAAAACTCAACTAAACAAGGCTTAAATATATTTTAGCATCACATTATTGTCAACAATTTCTTTGACTAGTTGGTTTGTTTGAACATTTTGATAGGAGAGGTCAAGGGTTCAACTCTTTCCATCCATAAGGTTTTTGTAAAAGAATTTTCAGGCTCAATTTGCGCAAAAATTGTTTATATCGAGGCTCGAACTCAAGACCTTACGAAGGAAAACGTGATACTTTACTATCAGACTACAAGTTCACTTTGTTATTGTGGGTTCCATGCTTTATATTCAAACTTTAATACATATATACCAATAGATATAGAGTTTCAACCAACATGAGAGGGTGCTACAACACTCCATGTTACTACATAGATCCTCCCCTGCACATGGTCTTCCCATTGTCCTTTACAAAGAGGTTTTACAGAAATTGCTATGTGAAAATTGTTGATTACTGAATTATAGATGTGAAGGAAAACATAAAGAACTGTAAACAAGATAATATTCAGATCTTCTTACCAGCAAACAGTCATTTCCCTCTGATTCTGCGAGAATCTCCTCAATCAAGAGCTCTCTCTCAGCAGAATCACCATATTCCAGACATTTCTCAACAACGTTTGAGGCATATTTGTGTTGGCTTAACTGTACAATATTTCCGGTCAACTTTCCAATAATTCGACTTCTTTCATGTGGTCTTCCCCTCTCCAGAACATGCTGCAGCCACAAAGTCAGTTTCAGATAACAATTGCACATGCACTAAATTCTTATGTTAACACTACCGGTGCCCCTTAGTTCATCACTGTCCCCCAAAACAAACTGTTTTATTTTCCAGTTGAGCAATTTACTTTTTCCCTCTTCCTTTTTTTCATTTGGGGGTTGGGGGGTTGGGTGCATGCACACAGCAATAATAGCACAGGAAAACCAAGGGGAAGTTTCTCAATCTATTCATCAAGTGCACATCCTTATCTAATGAAAGGTATAATTTTATATTTTACTCCTTATTGAATGACATCGATATCTAATTGAAAGGAAGGAATTTACAGAACACTTAAAATAAGCCAGCGTAAGATGATAATGTCCCCATCACACCACACTAATTAAACTTCTTTTAGTTTGTGCAATAGATGCTTTTTTTGTAAGGGTTGGAGGAGAAGAAACCACACATAGTGATCAGAAAGTTACAGAAGTTGATGATAGGAAAGAAAGTTATCGCATATCACCCGCAGAAGAAAAGATGCAAACCTGGGTGACATAGTTCCCATACTGATCTTGAGCAAGAGCATAAGCAGAATCCAAGATTTCATGCACTATACACTGACTTTGAGAGTTTTCTGAACAATGTTCCAATACTCTCTTTGGAAAATTCATATGAAATGAGATGGGAGTCAGTTGAAATATAAATCAAATTAACTACATCTCATGGTACAACATGGTTTAATAATACCTGGATTACACGGCAACCATAAGGATGAGTAGACAATACAGCTACTTGGCCTTGGAATGAGGAGATAATGAAGCTAATTTTTTCAGTAGGCATGCACTCGATGCATTTTTGGATTACATGGTTACCATTTTGATCTCGTACGCACCTCATTACATGCCCATTGAGTTCATGGACAAGTTCTGTTTTCTGATCGAGATCGATAACTTCCAGCGCCTAGAAAGAACATCAACAGCAAGACAGTGACATCTTTGTTTGTACAACTTACTGAATTGCACTAATCCAATATGACAATGAAAAACTGTATGGCCTCAAAATGTGCTTAGCACAGTTGTCGAACATTGTTTATAACCTATATAAGGGACCTTACAATCTGTTTTCAGTTCTACCCTTCAAGCGATCCAATTAATTAGCAATGTTAGTAGCCACTTGGAGTATTTGAGTAAATTGAAAAGAAAGTGTTGTTGAAGTTGAAAGACATTTGTCAAAGTTGCAGTTGTCTATGGACATGAACTTGATTTGAAAGAAGTTGAAGATTTGTATGCGCAAGCCAATATTACACTTGAAGTTCAAATACTAGATTTACATATTCGCAACTACTTATTATGCCCAAATAGGTAACTGAATTTAGAGAGCTAAAAATTGGTTGGAGAAGCCCATCAACCAAAGTATATATCATCAAAACCCTAATGACGTGAAAATGAGGGCTAAATATTAACAATTTAATACTTTAGCACCATTGATAATGATGATATTTCTCAGAGCATGTATATCAGGAGATTCTTTAAAATTGATCAGCTATTTAACATGTTAAATCAAGGATCATATATCGAAAAACTCATCAAATTTCAGTCATTAATTCAAGAGTCTCTCTCTTCAAAAAGAAAACATTGGAGGGAGGGAGGCGAATGTGATTCCAGCTCTTCAAAGTAAAGGGCCATGGCTTGAAAGCAATTGTTTTTTATGAGACAATAATATTATTTATTGGGGAAGTCCCCGTAGACAAGTTGTTCGCCATGCAAGAATAACAACTTCCACATGATTTCAATCATAAAACTATATTGGTATGCTTGAAATGAGATATACCTTTTGAATAACACGACAGCCATACATTTGCAAACTTAAAGGCAGCATCTGCCCTGCTAATTGACATGCCAGCATCTTTCTTTGCTCATGACTTCCATGCTCAAAGAACTGGACACATTATTCAGATATGCAAAACATGCTGGAAGGTTAAAGGCTCAAGGGTTTAAAAAACTGAAAATGTCCAGAAGAGATGTGAAAGTACAGAAAACCAGAGTGTTTACCTTTTGAATGACATAATTCCCGAACACATCTGTTATTAGTTTTGAAGCATGTGGAAGAATTTCTTTGAAAACAGATGCCTTCTCCTCAACACTACAATTTTCCAATTTCTGCTGTATAAACCGACTCCCATGCTGATCAACACTGAGGTTAAAGAACCATAAAATTAACTTCACATCTATGGGACTATACAGAAAGTTTACTGCAGAAGATACACAGTTAGGTCATATATACTACCTGAATTCAACAACACGACCTGCAATATCAGAGAGATCAACTCTTCGAGCATTGCTTTGTTTCAGTTCTTCGAGAAATGAATGTCTTTTAGAATCATTCAAGCTACCAGAACCCCTTTGTGCAGGCCATCCAGAATACAATCCATTATTTCTACCTGAACCAGGAGCAGGTTTAATTTCATTCCTTCTTCCCATAGGAGATCCTGGCAGTATAGGACTACCAAGAGGTGAGGCTGGAAACTGTTGCGTGAATCCCAGGCCCGATGGACTCCCAAAATAATTATTACCAGGAATTATCATTTTTCCAGGACTTGGTAAGTTCAAACTTCCAATTGGTGGACGAAGAAAATTCTGTTCAGCAATATAAGAAGGGATATTTGGCTCCTTCTGTGAGGCATAAGCATCAACCTCAAGCCCAAACACACCAGGGGATGGAAACCGCATATACTGACTAGGAGAAGTGTGTGAATCATCAACAGGATGAGGATGATGAAAGTACTGCATATGAAAAGGATCTGGGAAAGAAGGATGCATCATTAATCCATGATGCCCATAAAACTTGGTTAAATGATGCATATCACCAATTTGTGGAACGTTTTCCCTTGGACCAACACTTTGACCATTGATGCTTCGTCCAGAACCAGCATCATTATGCATAGATGGATATCCAGCTAAAAATGGAGAAAGAGAAGGCGAACCCAAAGCATATCCCCCTATATTGTATTGAGGAGCATATCCACCAGATGGACTCAAGTTAGAATAATACGGGTTACCAGAAGCCATATAGGCTGCAGCTGTTGCATATAGAGGAGGTGTGAGGCCAGAACCTTGAGGAGCTGCTTGTACTTCAACTGAAGAGAACCAGTTATGACCATAACCTTTGGCAAGGCTACTTTGTAGTGTATTAGTCCCAAGTGTATTTGCTTGAACTTGTGGTCCATTAACTTGGTAAGTCGTGCTTCGCTGGGAGTGGTACTGCTGCTGTTCTACTGCATTCCTGCTGTGAGAATACCGTTCATCCTTGTTCTTACTAGTCTCTGGAGCCTGAACATTCTTTGAAATACCTGATGCTATCTCATCACTGACTAAGAGTTCATTCATCAGATGTGCATCATTACCAGGTAATTCACCCTTCTGAGGGGAATGAGACCTCCCAAGATTGTCAACACAAGATTCTTTTTCAAGTGTAATGACCAAAGGCAGATCAGAGGCAGTTATATCATGGTCACCGGACACATCCGCACAAGAATCTGCATTGTGTTTATTTGAAATATCAAGGGAGAGACCATCCAATGTAAGAGATTGAATATCAGAAACAGTTGGTTCTTCCGCAGCAACATGACCGGAGGACCGAGATTGATTGTAAACTGGTGATGGAGTGCGAGGGAAGTCCTCCTGTGATCAATTAGTCAACAGTATAAGCAGCATGGAACATGAAAAAGATAGCACTCCAGAAATCTAAATGATACCATCTTCTCATTCATTAGCACAATGTACCACATACATGCTTCAGAAAATTAAGCACAACTTCTTAGATGTTGACAAATGGGCATATGCTAAGAGAAACTTGGAAAAAGGAAACAACACACATAAAGTAAAAAGTATTCTTGAACTTCAATACCTGGATTAGGTCAACCAAACTTTTATGTTGACCTGCAAAGGAGGCCAAGTGCTGTCCTGAAGCACAACTTTGGGGCAGATCATCTGAACCACTTTGTGGTAAATTTTCATCTTCGGGCTCCTCATCATGAGTTGAGAGAGAACTTCTAGTCACGTGCAAGGATCCATCTTTACTATTCTCAGATGAATTTAAGTGGCAGCTATCACCCAGATCTGCAAAATGGTGTGCCAGGTGTCTGTTCTCTCTTGAAATAATAGGAGGAGGAAGCCGAGGATTCAAATTGACATTAGAGTTGTAGTATGCAAAATACGAGGGATCAGCACGCATCTGCTCTTCAGACTGCCAGTTCTGCGTGGCAGTGTCTAAGCTTGCGAAACTCAACTTTCGGCTGGAACTTTGATCATAAACAAGGCTACCAAAGGCTGAAAATGAGCCCTCCATACTAGGGGGCGCACTACCACTACGATTTGGAACCTTATTTCTATTATGCCCATGAATCTTATGACCTTTAAGAAGCAATCCCAGTTCATCAGCTGCCACTTCATTCATTGGGGATGCAAAGGAGACTGTGTCCTTGGCAGAAACCCACTTTTCAGTTCTACTGTCTTCAAGTATTCTCATAGGGCTCTCAGTTGCCATGTTGCTCAAGAGTAAGCAAGCATATTTTAACAACAAAAGTTTTCAGATCAACTAAGCCAAAGGTGGAGACATTTCAACTGAAGCTTTTCATCAACACTGCATCAAGAGACTGTAGAAACAAAAGATACTAAGCTGTGATGACTACATATAATCTGTAGCAACTGCAATGGAAGATTCAGACCATAACCACCAAGGAACAAAAGAAGTTTTTGTCAAAGAAAAAGAAGAGGAAATAACTCCCTCTCCAAGATTAAATGCAGTGAGACTTGTCGTAAATAGGGATGAGCAGAAATATTTATTTAGCTACCATGGAAGCACATGAAAACAACATTTACTTGCTAGAGGCGTATTTTTCATGTGGTTAGAATGTACCCCATGACCAGAGATGTCCAGCAGCCAACCTTGATTATATAAATGAAAAATGAATAAGCTGCTAAAGAGTGTACAACCCTAGTTAGTTTTGAAACTCAGAAGCATTTATTTTCCATAATTGAAAGAAGCTGAATGGTTTGATTGTCCAAATATTGTATAAATAAGAAGGAAAAAGCCTAATGGCCATGTGAAGCGTGTCTTGTAATAGAAAGGACGAATTGGAGTGGTGATCACCAAACACACACGGAGAGTGATAAAATAGAAACAGGGTGAGGACAAAACGTAATCGAGTAACTAAAATTCAAAACGAACCCTTTTTTGTTGGGAGAGGAAAGAAGAAAAAAACAAGAGAGTAAGGAACCCTAGCAACCAACAGCAGAGGAAAACTGCAACATACATACCTGCTGCCTGCTGGTGCTCGACCATATCAATTATAAGGATTAAGGAGAGTCCAGAGTCTGCTACGACGAATTGATGTGATGATCTATACTTGCTGTCCGAACAAGAAGAAGAGAGTTTTCTTCTTCTTTTAAATTACCATCATTATTACATTACAAATGTCGCTTCTAAAACCCCACCACGGGGGTTGAAACTTTCGTCTTCTTCCACTATTTTACTCTTTATGCCCTACCTCAAGTGACTTAACACAAAATTAAAATATTAATAAATTTATTAATCTTAAATACATTTTTTTTTATAATTTTAAAAATGTTACATATATAAAAATTAGAATTAAAAATATTCTATTTTAAACACACTAAAAAAACAATTGAAGAATATTCTCTATTATGATCAGCAAAAATATTTTTTAAATAAAATCAACAATCACCACAAATAGGAGAGACCCATACACAATTAGAACTAATTTAAGAGTAGTTGTATGAATTAAACTAATTTCTTCACATTATTACACAGATATACAAGATATGCACGAGATTTTCGTGAATACCGTATACAATATATAAAGATAATAAATTTTAAGCATATATTATTATTTTGTCATAAAAATATTAAATAGTTTAGCACTATATGAGGTATCAACATGTGTTCGTGTGTATGACTTATAAAAAATACAATATATAGTAGAATATCAACCGTCAGATAAATCTTTAAATATTTCATTTCCAAATTATGTTGATTTCTAAGTGAGGTGGATGGATGGTTTAACTACTTGCAATAAAATATGCACATGAGTATATATATGTAGTATTATGTTTGACTTGATCTTTTAACCTTTTAGTTTATTGTTGGAAGTCCATATAATTGGTAAATGCAACAAGAATAATATACCATGATGTCGCAACAGGTGTATAAAAAATATAATGTGCGTAAAGATCTTATTTTTACCTTGAAAGGTAAAAGTGTTTTTGGCTCAAAGAACGGATGCTGACAACTTATTTGTAAGTTAAAATTTAATATTTATGGTGATTGTTACTTAAATTTTATTAATATCCTATTGTTAGATCTCTCGTCACATATCAATGAAAAATCTCATTTTATATAATGACCAATTTGATATGACCATATTGTCTCACTTTGTTTGTTTGTTTTACTATACCTTTTTATAATAGCTTTACCCCATATGATCTCTAGGTCAATCCAAATTGCCAATGTGGGGCATTATGTAACAAGAAAAAATAATATAATTTATCCCAATATTATATTTGTCAAAACAATACAATTTCAATAAGTAACAAATAACAACCATCCACATTTGCTGACTAGTTATTTTGTATGCTACAATCAATATTCATTCTCATGTGCAATTGTGCGTTCTGTTTCCCAAGTCCGAGAGGGTAAAACTTGAGAATAAGGACATTCATTTCGAACATTAGTCTTTACAATATACATATACAATTCATAACCTTATTCGTCCATCCTTTTTATCTGTTTTGCAAAATTACATTATTACTTCATTTTTTTTTTTTTTACAATTCATAAGCCTTTTGACCTTTTTATATTCATATAATTCTATGCTAGTAGCCCAGCCAAGCGGACGGTACTGGTTGGAACTTTTGCTTGGCACATGCCAATAGATCACAGTACTCCACATGATTCAAGCAGTCGCGGAAGTCTGTGAAAATCCTTTCAAACACTCTCCATTGGACTTTATAAGACCTTGAATACGGGAAAGGTAAAATCACCTGCAAAATAAGTTGAATGACACATGAAGAGCACTATGTTACTAAAGAAAGCATGAAAGCTGTCTGAAGATAGTTGCATCAAAAGGCTTGATAATAGGGCAGAAATCTTTCACGTGCTATTCCCTTGTTTTATGCTCTTTCCCTCCACCTTTATTATTTGGATAGCCTATTCAACCAAACCCCTTACCACATAACAAATATAAGCTAGCAGATTTAAGAAACACAAAAAATTATCACAACAGTTTGATTTAATAACTATGCCTGCAGTTATTAAATGATGCTCATCATAACAAGACCTCGATACAGGACTGACACAGTAATTATCAGAGATACAACAAGGAATAGAAGATTCTCCAATTTTGCTTACATCCCCTTCTGATGCCAGACGCTTTAGCAAATTAAATGTTTGTTCATTCTCCTCCAAGTTGTCTACCACAGCCAACCAGATTATTGAAGCAAGTTCATGAGCCATGTCCCTCGACTTACCACAGGCAATAAACTGATCTGGAGAAGCAAGAAATAGAACAAGATTATAGGGTTGAGAAGGAAAAGTTAAATAATAGGTTAATATCAGGGTACTATTAGTGCAGAGAGCGTTAAACACTAAAAACATATATGCTTAGTGCAGAGATCGTTAAACACTAAACAGATCCATGCTCAGTATGGAGCTATAAGACCATATCAAAGTTAATTTCAGACTTGACACCTACATTTATAGGTGTATGGTGCATCTACACAGAAGAAGAGGGTAATAAAACCTTATATGATAACAAGCATACTCTTCTGGGTCTATACAAGTACATAATAAATGTCAATGTTCCATTATTCCTCAAGAGATTGTGATAACAACGCCACTTCATTAGCTTTGTAAGCCTAAAGTTCTGAATTGATATCAGATCTCACTAGAAAGTCCCATGTATACTGCAGAGCAGAACTACTTTTTTTAAGAGCGAAACACTAGCCAGTAGTTTCATCAATTATCGCAATGTAGTTTTCAACCTAGGGGTAAAGATGGGAGAGGGAATGGATAATAAGCATGCAGTTTTAGCAGCCATGTAGAAGTTCAGACAGTTCTACAGAAGATTTTTTTTTTAAAAACGGAAAGGGTACAGAGAGGAGGTCTAACCTCTCCAGAGACAATAAAACAAGAATATGGTAGAGCGACCTCTTTTTGCTGCATTGTCCTCTGAAGTTATTGAGGAACGGCTTCTCATTCTTGGCTGCTTTTCCTCTGGAATTATTATTGGCAATACAAGGTTTCCCAAGATCAACTCTTTTAAGGTTTGATATACACTCTGCCACTGCTTCCTTCTCATTGATTTCCTTCACATTGTCAGCCATAAAGGTATCACATGATGCTGGCATCCCACCTTTCATGTTATCTCCATCCTATTGTTGTCATGATCCCTTTATTTCGTCATCCTCCTTATTCCGTACTGCTGTTTGTGCCAGATCTGGTTCTCCACTTTCTTCGAGAATATTGGCCCTTGAATCCTCCACATTAATATTTATGACCTCCTTTAATGTCTAATCTCCGAATAGTTTTGATCAGTGGCCATTCTGTTCCCCTCCTAGAATTCTTTTGTTGAGGGTAATAGCTAATTCAGGAGCAAGTCTACAATCTGAAGTGCTATGTATATGTATGTTTTTTGGTTAGTGTAAGTTGCATAACTTTTTTTCCCTGTTTTAGAATGACAGAGAAGTCCTAGAAGAAGGAAATATAACTAGAGCATAAGAAAAAATGTCTAAACAACCAATTATGGCATGATCCGTAGTCTCTAATTTCCCACTTTTCCTTCACAAGCCAAAGACAGTGGTACAACTTCATTAGCAGGCTAGTCATAGTGATTTATAAGGCTTCCAATAAAGCCAATATTCTATGTATAAGAGCATCAATCAGTTAAAACCATAATGTTTCAATTAAGTAGCTCCTCCTGGGTTCTGTGTACATAGTTTCTTCCAGTCTCACTAGTTCCACAAGAATCTAGCACAATCATATTGTTCTTCCAATCATCCCTTCTCTGCCTTCTATTTTTCAGTGTTCATTTCTGGAGGATGTCGTGGAACAGACTGAATGGTTGAAGTGGCTCCTCCAATGTAGCATATAATACATTTATTTGGTGTTTGTCAGAAGTTCATATAAATTCTTCCGTGGTTTCTAGTTCTACATACCCATCTTAGATCCATTCAGTATCCAGAGAGGACATCCAATGTTGTATCTCTTTCCCAACTCCCCACTCTTACAAAGAAAAAATAAAGTCAATTGATATCAAGGAAAACTTAAAATTTCACGTTAGAAAGTTTCGAGCTCGACAAAATAGAGGCTTCAAACCTCTACCAGCACAGCCATCAATGGTTGGGCAGGTTTCCATGTCAAAGCTCAAGGAAATCCAAAAAGACTTAACAAGACACACTTTAAAGAGATCTACCATCTGAAGTTGCTATGCCTATGCAACAGTTACGAAATCACTTAACCGTATACTATACAAGGGGAAAGCAATCGATACGAAGTCACATCAGTTGTGGATACAAACTAGGCTATAAGGAACGGAGTACGAAGTCACATCAGTTGTGGATACAAACTAGGCTATAAGGAACGGAGTCTTAAACCATGTACCAAGACTACAGTAAGGAATATGGAAAGTAGTTGCTTCAGCTCCAACCTCTCGAATTTTCAATTTTCCTTTTTATTTCTCATCAAATGAATGTCATACCCTTTGGGGTGGCCCAATGATCTGGGCTTGAGACTTTCCTGTTGTAGGTCTCAAGTTTGAAACCCCTTGCCAGTGAAAGCAAGGGATTTGCCTTCTGGGTCGAGCTCATCGCACTGGGCTTGCCGAGTGGTGGCTACCTCTCCTATGTGGTTTGCGAGCTATTGCATAAGAGCAGGTGTTTACCCTATGCACACCTAAAGGGTAGTGGTTGCGGGTTCCCTTTGTCATCAAAATGGAAAAAAATGAATGTCATCTTCTTCTGGTAAGTCTAGCTACTCTTAGCATGGATTCCACTTCATACGTACTGTTCACCTTACATGAAGGCTCGTGCAAAACACGTACCAAGCTTTTATTAGAAAGGAACACAACAAAGAGGAGTGCTCCACTTCCCAAGAGAAGATCTACTTAAGTCTTGATTAGACTTTAACAATTACACCGTACTTCATTAGCTTGAGATGCAAGGTTAAGATTTCATGCAATTATCAGCTAAGGGCTCTGCTAACTATTATATACAGAATCAAGAACAGAGTAAATGCAACTAGTTGGATCTTGCAACATTCTGTAAGTAACTAACACTAGTCCTCATGGTGGTAACCGCGACAGCCTCTCACCAAAAACATTAGGAATCTTTTGTATCTTCATTCTCCAATCACCTTTGCCCCATCATTTAGAATTAGATGTGCAACCCACCATGTTTCAGAAACATTTATTTAGTACTTCAAAATTTTGATTGATATGTTAACCTTTCATTCGATTTATTCAGTCATGACAACATGAAAAATAATACCTAGTAGGGTTAGTGCAGAGTCCTGCCTGTTTTTGAACTAATGACATTGGTGTATCTATCAAGACTAAGAGGGTGTTTGGATTGACTTATTTTAAGTAGTTTTTGGCTTTTAAGCATTTTTTTAATTTTTGGAGGTGTTTGGGAAAGACAAAAACTGCTTTCAAGCACTTATTTTAGGCCAAAGAAGTAAAAAAATAAGCTAAAAGCCAAGCGTTGGGTATGACCAACTTATGACTTTTAACTTATAAGCTATTATTCTTTATCACAATGGGTCTTCATGTTTCCCTTGCCAGAAAAATATTATGCTGATTTTCTACCTAGTTCATCTCACCGAATATAACATTTTTGGCAATTACATATCATGTTATGAATGAGAAGAAAAAAACAACTGTGACCATGAATTTGCACATGGAAGTGCTAAAGCTTAGTGTTACAAATTCAGGAAATAAGAAAGACAGGCAAAGATTGTCATACCGATCAAAACTGTAGTATCTTTTGAGTATTTTATATGAGAAACAAGAAGATGTCCATCATAAGAAAAGAGGAATGGCAGAAATGTAAGTTATTATTTGAGACTGCACCTATGATGGTTCCATGAAGTACTCCAGACAAAGGGGGCATTTTTGAAATTTCAAGCTGCTCTTTGAGAAATAAATAAACGTGACCAACGATCTCGTCATCCAATTTTTCACCCAGTGAAAAGATGTGTTTGCTGATATACAATGCAGTATATCTCCTGAAACAAGGTAATGGCACCTGAACGTCACTCATAGGAAAATAAAAATTGATTTATCAAATCAAACATTAACTCAAAATAACTAGTATTATGTAACCTCTAAATAAGGTTTTTACGACCTGCGTCACTGTGTTCTCTCAGAATATAAATTTAGGTTTGAAGGTTCAATTGATATGCTTCTTAAGAAAGAGCAGTACCTTTTGGTCAACCCTTGAGGAATAGGGCCTGGCCATCTGTTAACGTGGGCAGCGGCAGCGAGAGGAAATGTGCTGAGAAGTGCAGCATTCCAGAACATGTCTTGGCGAAAGAGATGAGCCCATTGCTTGTTAACACAAGACAAAGTTCCCCAGTCAGAGATAGGGAGGCGAATGAAAATTTCAATAAGCAGATGATGTGGAAGCTTCCCAAAAGCAGAATCAGCAGGGAGATGGTTTGACATCGGACCACACACTTTATGCAATCAACAAATGGTTCCTAGTTAACAAGAAATTTGGCAACTACGAACAGTAAATTTCACAATCTCCTATGAATGATGGAGTAATACGGATTTGTCGAGTGAACAAGAACATACCTCTTCAAACAATCAGCTGCGAGAGATGAGAGGATCCATATATGCCCTTTTCCCCTGTAAGCTTCTTTCTACCTCACCTCTATTTTATCACTTCCTACGAGTAGTTAGTAGTGTAAAAAACCAAATTTAGAATTTGTTTGACATTCGGGATGTAATTAACATTGTTTTAGACTTTACATTTTCCCCTTGGCTCTAACTGACAAATTTTTCAAAGGGAAAAGGTCAAAATTGTCTCTGAACTATGCAAAATAGACCACTTATACCCTCTGTTAGATTTTTGGACAAAAAATACCCCTGCCGTTATCTTAAGAGACCACAAATACCCCTCAAGGGTTAACAACACACATGTGGCAAGCC
>JBCEWC010008866.1:0-19404 GCA_038996855.1 Solanum aculeatissimum | reverse complement strand
CTAAACAGACCGTGCAAAGTTTCACGGTCCGTGCCAAAGTCCTTGGCCAATTTTCTGAGCCTATCTCCAATGGCTTCTGAATTTTAGGTAGTCTCACTGTGTAGGCTATATCTCCCTCATCCGAAGTCCAAATTGAGTGAAAACACTTTTGTTCCAAAGCTAACTCAAAGAGCTTCAAGTTGATATGCAGTAGACTACATGGGGCATCCTACATCAAAAGTTATGACTGTTTGAAGTACACTGCCAAAACATTCCCTCTAGGGCACTATCTAGCCCAATTTGCATTCGGCCACTTAAACTCCACCCGTGGCTACCAAAACTCAACCATGGATTGTAGTACATCATAGAATGCTAATCATAACTAGATTTTTTCAAAAATTTCTGGGTTGTTACAGATTGAGAGAATTTTTGGATTGAATTGAGGAGTGTTAGAATGTGAAGAAAAGGGATTAAGGTTTGATTTAGGGGAGTTAGGTGACCTTAGAAAGTCTAAAAGGGGCATAGGATCTAATTAAATTATGAATTAACCATTAATGAAATGTACTAGATCATTGAAGACAGGGTCACACGGAAGGTACACAGTGGCCGTCAACAGGTCGTGTACCTGTCCGTGAAGCTTCACTTGGCCTCGACTTTGGCTTGAACTCTCGAGGTACTTTCTGTATCACTTCATGAGGGTCCTCACGGACCATATAGATGCACACAAACCATGTACTGGTCTATGGAGCATCACTTTGTCTAGAGTCCAGCCTCGAACCATGGACAACATTCTGGATCACTTCACAGGACCTCTCACGGACCGTGAAGGGTTAAACGGACCATGAGGTGGTCTGTAGGACCATACTTGGTCCATGGCTTGGCCCACAGCCTCCAAGAGCATACTGGACCAACTAACGAGCACCCCCATGGACCTTGGACCACCAAACGGTCCGTGGTCCTACCCTTAGACCATATTCCAGAACCCCTTTCCGGCGTCCTTCCAATTATGGGTAGTCTCACTGCAAGGGCCATAACTTGAAAATCCAAACTCCAAATTGAGTGAAACCAGTTACGTTGCGAAGATAACTCAGAGAGATTCAATTTGATATATAGAATCCAACATAGTTCATCTCGTACCAAAAGTTATGACTTTTCAAATCTCACTGCCCAACTGACCTTATAACTCCACCAAACGATCCTTTTTGAATCTGGCCACTAAAACACAACCCCTGGCTACAAATATTCAACCGCGACCACTTTAACACTAACTTTGACCAATCATTAAGAAGTTAAATTTTTTTTTTTGGGTCTTTACATTATCTCCCCCTTGGGAACATTCGTCCTCGAATGAGCTAAAACTACGGCTTTAGGACAACAATCAAACAAGAGACATTTTCATCAAAACTTATAATGGATCATGCATCATTTCAAAATCCCTTCAAAACTCATTTCAAAGTATCATTTAAATCATTTTCGTGCTCATGTATGCATGCAATGTCATGAAACTCAAGAAGCAAAGAATTAGGACCATAAAAGGGATAGAGCCTAATACCTTAGGCTTGAGTAGATTGGAAGAGATAGGGATATCCCTCCATCTTGTAAAACTCCACTTCCCACGTTGCACTCTCCATGTATTGGTTCCTACAAAGCACCTTGACCGATGCTACATTCTTGTTACGAAGCCGCTTCACTTGTCTACCCAAAATTTCAATCGGCACCTCTTCATAGGTCAAATTCTCCTCAACCGTCACACCCTCCAAAGGTGTGATTGCCTTAGGATAAACAACTAGCTTTCTCAACATGGACACATAGAATACCGGATGAATGGAGCTCATATCAAAAGGCAAATCCAACCTATAAGCCACATTGCAAACCCGCTCCACAATCTCATAATGTTTGACGTACCGGGGGATCAGCTTCCACTTTTTTCCAAAATGCATGATGCCTTTCATGGGGGACACTTTCACATACACCCAATCACCAACATGAAATTAAAGATCCCTTTTCCTAACATTCGAATAAGACTTTTGGCGACTTTGAGCCATTTTCAATCGCTCTCTAATCAACTTCACTTTTTCAATGGCCTCAACAACCAAGTCCGGCCCTAACAAGGTTGCCTCACCTATTTCAAACTAACCAACCGGAGATCTACATCTCCTACCATACAAAACTTCAAACTTAGCCATACCGATGCTAGCATGGAAGCTATTGTTGTAAGCAAATTCAATGAGAGGTAGATGATCATCCCAATTTCCTTTGAATTCCAACACACAAGCCCTTAGCATGTTCTCTAAGGTTTGAATTGTTCTTTCGGCTTTCCCATTGGTTTGAGGATGAAATGCGGTGCTCAACTTGATCTTAATACCACATCCCTTTTGGAAAGACTTCCAAAAATGAGAAGTAAATTGAGTACTACGATCCGATATAATAGACCTCGGTATACCATGCAATCTTACCAACTCCCGAATATACACCTTAGCATACTCCTCGACACTATAGGTAGTCTTAACCGATAAGAAGTGAGCCAACTTAGTCATTCTATCAACCACAACCCATATAGAATTGAATTGTCTTTGAGTACGGAGCAACCCAACCACAAAATCCATGTTCACATCTTCCCACTTCTAAGTCAAAATTTTAATATCTTGTGTCAAACCACCGGGCCTTTGATGTTCCACTTTTACGTGCTGGCAATTAGGATATTTCGACACAAACTCGGCTATATCTCTCTTCATAACATGCCACCAATACAACTCTCTCAAATCTCGATGCATTTTTGTAGATCCCGAATGAATAGAATATAGAGAATTATGAGCCTATTTCTTGATCATCTACTTTAAACCATCAACATTCAGAACACACAAACGATCTTGGTACCGTAGCACACCATCTCCCCCTTATGATAAAACCTCAATCTTTCCATCAACAACCAACTTCTTCAACTCTACCAAGGAAGAATCTAGGTCTTGTTTCGCCTTAACATCAACTACCAAGGAAGACTCGGATCCACCTTGAACAAGAATTTTACCATTGTCGGATTCGGCCAACCTCACACCCAACCTATCCAAATGGTGCACATCTTTCACTATCTCCTTTTCCCCCTCTTTCACATGAGTCACACTTTCCATAGAGAGTCTACTAAGGGCATACACCACAACATTAGCTTTGCCGAGGTGATAAAGGACACTCATATCATAGCCCTTGAGGAGTTCCAACCATCTCTTTTGCCTAAAATTAAGGTCTCTTTTGGTGAACACATATTGCAAACTCTTGTGATCGGTGAAGAAGTCCACATGAACCACATACAAATAATGTCACCAAATTTTCAAAGCAAATACCACGGTCGCCAACTCAAGATCATGGGTTGGATAAATTTACTTATGCACCTTCAATTGTCGAGATGCATAAGCTATCACCTTGCTATGTTGCATAAGTACACAACCTAAACCAATACGCGATGCATCACAATATACCACAAACCCATATAACCCATTTGGCAAAGTCAAAATCGGAGCCGATGTAAGTCAATCCTTAAACGTTTGGAAAATTTTCTCACATTCATTTGACCACACAAACTTGGCCTTCTTTTGAGTCAACTTAGTCAATGGAGATGCTATAGAGGAAAACCCTTCAATAAACCTTCTATAGTAACCGACCAAGCCAAGGAAACTTCAAATATTCGAAGGGGTCAACGACTTAGGCCAATCTTTCACCGCTTCAGTTTTCTTAGGATCAACCTTAATGCCATCACCGGATACCACATGACCAAGGAAAACTGCTTCTCCCAACCAAAATTCACATTTGCTAAACTTGGCATACAATTGCTTCTCCCTCAACATTTGAAATACCAACCTCAAGTGATCCATATGCCCTTGCTCACTACGAGAGTAAATCAAAATGTCATCGATGAAGACTACCACAAAATTATCAAAGGAATGACTTGAACACCCGATTCATAAGACCCATAAACACCACCGAAGCATTAGTCAACCCAAATGACATCACCATAAATTCAAAGTGACCATAACGAGTCTGAAAGGTCATCTAGGGGATGTCACACTCCCTCACCTTCAATTGGTGATAACTCAAACGAAGATCTATTTTTGAGATGTGAGTAGCTCCTTGAAGTTGGTCAAACAAATCATCAATTCTAGGCAACGGGTACCTATTCTTAACGTTCACCGTATTTAATTGTCGATAGTCAATACACATTCAGAGCGAAGCATCCTTCTTCCTCACAAATAAAATAGGAGCACCCCAAGGCAAGATACTCGCCTAATATATCCTTTCTCTAATAAATCTTTCAATTGGTCTTTCAATTCCTTCAACTCCGTTCGGGCCATACGATAAGGAGGAATAGAAATAGGTTGAGTATCCAGGAAGAGATCTATGCTAAAATCTATCTCTCTATCAGGAGGAATACCGGGAAAGTGTTTGGGAAACTCATTAACTACCAAAACCAATTCAAGCTTAGGTAACTCAACCTCCACATCTCTAACCCGCACAACATGATAAATACACCCCTTACAAATCATCTTCTGGGCTTTGAGGTAGGAAATAAACTGACCCTTAACCATGGAATCACTACCCTTTCATTCCAACATGGGTTCATTAGGAACTTGAAATTTAACTTGCCTAGTCCTGCAATCAACCGAGGCATACAATGCATGTAACTAATCCATCCAAAGAATAACATCAAAATAATACATCTCAAGTTTTACAAGGTCATCGGGGAATACTTTATGCAACACAGAGACAGGACAACCCCGATACACTTTCCGGGCAACAATAGACTCACCCACGGGGTATACACCAGATATGGTTCCCTTAGAGTTTCAGGACTCAACCAAAATTTAACAGCCAACAGAGGAGTCACAAAATATAAATTTGCACCCAGATCAAGTAAAGCATAAGCATCAAAATCAAAGAATTTTAACATACCAATCACGATATTCGGAGCTTCCTCTACCTCTTGGCAAGCATGAAGAGCATAAAATATATTGTTCCTAGGAGCACCACCAATCGGAGCCTTTGGTTACCCTTGATCACCGAGAATCACTTGATCCTTCTTCACATTCTTTGGGAAATTAGAGATTTTATGGTCCAAACTACCACACCCATAGCAAGCACCCGTGATTCTCCTACATTCACCCATGTGACTACCACCACATTAGCCACAATGAGGAAACTGGGGACCACCCCCAACCTGTACCTTAGGAGAAGGCACCCTTGGATTAGCAACTCTCACATTAGAACCTTGTTCTTGTTGAAATTGGCAAAACCCACTACCACTCTTGAAGTTGGAGAACTCACCATCAAGCCGGACCCTCTTAGCTTCATTCATTTTCCTTTCCTTGAGCTTTGCACTCTCAATTTTCTCGGTATAGGTCATGAGCATTGAAATGTCCATCTCTTGAATAAGCATAGCCGTACGACACTCTCTTCACAATCAAATTAGAGACACCAGAGATGAACTTGTGCATTCTTACATGGGGGTCGGATACAAGCATTGGAGCATACTTAGAGAGCTTAGCAAAGTTGAGAGCATAATCCTTTACAATCATAGCACCATGTCGAAGATTGATGAACTCAGTCATTTTGGCCTCTCTAAGCTCAAGGGGAAAGAACTGGTCAAGGAAGGCTATTTTGAATTCTTCCCACCCAAACTTGACATTCCCAACTCGTTCAACGAACCATTGGTTATACCACACTTGGGCCACATCCTTCAATTGATATATGGCTAACTCAGTTTTCTCTTCCGAACTCACCTCCATGATAGTCAACACCTTAGTGACTTCATCAATGAACTCTTGAGCATCTTCATCCACCTTCGAAATATAGAACTCCGAAGGGTTCATCCAGGTGAAATCCCTAACCCTAGAAGTCGGAGTACCAACATTCATAAGATTAGCTGGCCGGGCTTGGTTATCTACTGCTTGGGCCAATATCGACACCACATTCCTGAACTCCGCATGAGACACATGTTCCTCTACCGGTGCTTGAGGGGCTTATTCCTCAAATTCTGGAGCTTGACGGGGGAAGGGAGCTCTTTTAGGAGGCATATTCTGAAAGAGTGACAAGAACCAAGAGTTTAGGGATTCTCATAAATTGTATAAGGCAAGACACAAGGGACAATAAAATGATAAGTTACTGAAACGTCGTCATAGCCTCTCACTCATAGGTATGGCGCAAATCATACCCATGAACAAGACTCTAATCGACGTAGCATGTTGGACTCCGAGGATCATTTACAAACTTAGGCCTCTGATACCATATTTGTCATAACCCGAAGGTGGGGCATAGATGTGACATGGCGAAGGACAACCCAAAAGTCCTTGATCAAGACATCATAGCATCATTATTCACATCATCGATTCGAAAGCGCAAAAAAAGTAAATACATAACACATAGTTCTAGGGGAAATAGGCCTTTGGACTCAAGCTATGGGGATGTTGCCGGGAATGGGATGACCATGAATCACATAGCACATAGCAAGTATTTCCAAGGGACGGGTAAGTAGGACTCAAGCTATGAGTACATATCGGGTTAGGGGACGTTCCACATAAGCACATTCCTAACATTCACAAGCCCATAAGCATAATCATAAACATAAACGGAACATCACTTTCATAATAAATCTCAATATTCATAATATCCTAATAAAGCATAATACAACGTGCAAGAGTTTCGAGTGTGTTCAACATAACATCTACATAAGAAAGAGCGGGGCCTCGACATAGTTTAGGGCTCACCCTCAATACATAGAACAAGAAAGTAAATAAATACAAGAAAGATAGAAGGTAGCTATTTCCCTTGAACAAAAGAGCTCACCACAAGCTAATAACTCTAAGAATGTCACTCGTCGTCTGCCGGAAGATAGAAGTCGTCACTGGTCCCTACATGGTTAGAAAATGTAGATGAAAATATGGGTTAGCACAAAAATATGTACTAAGTATGCGGGCATGCAATGCATATGATAATATAGTATGACAAACAAGATGACAAAGGGACAAGTGATATGAAAGGAATACACATAGCCAAAGGGAAATATGTTATAACAATATACCATGCCATGATGCATGAAATACAATCTAAGATCATATCATAGCGAGGATGTTGCTTCAACCGACACCAGAGGAGACCCGTGCGAGCTACTACTTGGATCCGGACTACTTGCCAAGTAGATCCCTAGTCAACCCTTCAACAAGGGGATACATAACAAGTCAATCCCGATATCCCATGTTGGCACATGGTTTGACGGAAATGAGTATGGACCCTTGGAGCTAATCTACCTCAACTCCAATCCCTCGGTACTAAGCCTCATCCCACGAGAATACATATATATATATCCATGCAAGCTTTTCAAAATAGAAAGTTGACATTCTTTTCAAAACCATGCATCATTAGCTAAACCCATAATATGATCAAATCCATATCCATACTTAGGCTAAAAAAACCAACAAGAATTTCCATAATCATTTCCATATCAATGCAATAGAAGTAACTCATCTACATAGCTTGTCATATCAAGCCTTCATAACATAACAAAGTGGTGCAAGCACCCATAATGCTCAAAGATCCATAACAAGAGACTATGTGATCACAGGCCTTAACATATCATATTATAACAAGAGGGTCATGCCCTTAACAAGAATTTCCCCATAACCATTCCTCAATGCATATGTAATGAATGAGAAATCAAGTGCATAGGTAATGGAGGAATCAAACTTTAAACCATAATTCGATAGGTAACTCAACATAATTCATGATAAAATCCCAATTCAAAACATAATGCAATTTATCCATGCATATTAAACCATTAAAGGGACATGCCCATTGATCCTTCAAGAATTTCCATGCATTTCATAAAATTCAAACTTAAATCATCATTAAATCACCTAATTTCTACTACCCACAACTCAATGCAATGAAATACATCAAGAATTAAAGAACCCATAACTAAAGAAAGCTTAAATTCATAAATTAAAGAGGATGGTTCTTGGGTCTTCATGGATGAAAGGAAATCCATGAATCAAACCCACATACGTTGAGTTTAATCAAGAGAATTGAATGGAATTGCAAGAATGATGAATTTTCCCAAATTTCTTCAAGATTTCATCAATGGAGGTCAAGAGGATTGAGAGAATTTTTGGAATGAATTATGGTGTGTTTTTTTTAATAAAAAAACCCTTATAGTGGGTCAGGGGCTAAGCAACACCCCCTGACTTTAAGATAAATAAATAAAGGAAAAGGTACATGGAGGGGGACTTCAACCTTACCTCCTTCCTAGGATGGTACACCAAGGTCAACACACTAGGATCGACCAATAGTCCCCATTTCTAATGAAGCAAACCAAGAACAAAATTCTAAGAGAGGACTCCTCTCTTTTTATAGTTAATCTAGGAAAGCAGTAAACAAGGGAGACTCTCCCCTTACATAAGTAAAAGGAAAAAAAACTAGCCTAATCATAGCCACTATCTTCATAGGCAGCTTCTGGGATCATCTTCTTGTTACTGGAGGTCTCCTGTGAATGCTGTGGCCTTTGAATGCTCAAGGTTTTTTTTAATTCTCTTCAGCTTCCTTCTTCTAAAATTGGTTACGTGCATCCTGTCTACCTTGAAATAAGCTTTGGTCTCTCTTGGAATCTGATTAACATTATGGTACACCTGAGGATTGTTTATCTTCTGACTGTGTTTAGCTAAGGAATCTGCCACCTGGTTGGCTTCTCTAAGGGTATGTTGACATTGGAATTCTTAAATTTAGGCCCTATAATATTGTAACTTGCTTAACCCATTCAGGATCCTCCAAGGTGGGGCTGCAGTATAATTTATTCATCTGGTAAGCATCTCTGAGTCCACCTCTAACTGAACCTTGATATACCCCAGCTGCATACACCATCTTAGCCCTATAATTGCTGCCTTCATTTCTTCTTGATGGTTGGTTCCCTGTCCCAAGGGGTAAGCATATGCTATGATAAGGTTCCCATAATTATCTCTCACAATGCCCCTACATCTATTTTCCCTGGTTTACCAATAGGACTGCCATCTGTATTCAGTTTCACCCAGTGATTAGATATTTTAATCCACTATACCTGAGTAATTCTAGTTTCATGATGGCATCTTTCAATCTGAATGGTTAATTCTTTCCAACTATAGGGCCAATATATATAGGGGAAACCCTTCCTCATAAGCATAGAGATGTTTTTATCCACCATATACTTGACCTTAGCTGTATTAGGCCTTGTCCCTTCATATTTAGCTGAACATCTATGTTTCCATAAGTTCTAGATAATGAAAATTGGGACAACCTGCAGGACCAGACTGTGAGCCTCATTACTATATTTAGCTTCCCACCACTTTCTAACATATTTCCTTAGAGGGCTGAAGTCTGTGTTAATGCTCAGGAACCTTGCAAAGTACTCCCAAATGCTTCTGGCAAAGTTACCAGTCAGGGATATGTGGTCAATGGTATCCCATCTAGGATTGGAGCAACAGTAACATTGGTTGGGATCATATCCAAAACTGATCAACTTTTCATTGGTGGGAAGCTTACCTCTCATGGCCCTCTATAACAGAAAGGAGCACTTGAAGGGTATAGACTTATACCAGGTATACTTGTTGATATTGTTCTGCTCTCTTTTCTCCCTTATCAAATTCCAGGCTGAGGAGGTAGTGAATTCCCCATTAGTATTGAGTTTCTAGATAGGTTTATCAGGTATGCCATTGAGAACCTGGATTGGAGTATTTAGGATGACCTCAATATATTGTTGAGGAGCAGTATCAATAATCCTCTCCTGATCCCATTGTCCATTCTGGATAAAATCAGCCACCATTGTGTTTAATCTGTAGCTAACCTCATTGAAATGAGCCAGAAAACCTACCCCTAGCCAATCATCCCGCCAAAAACAGCAGTTCCCAGAGTACACCTTCCATTGGATATGAGGTTCAACTTGATGCTTGTTATACAACATGTGTTTCCACATCAAAGAATCCTTATTGTCCCCTTTCTTGGTCAAGGGGTTGATTCTTTGACAGTAATTAGCTCTCAAATATTCAATCTAAAGGGAGTTTTTGGTTCTAAAGTTCCACCAATTCTTGACTTGGAAAGCTTTGCAGACATCTACAATATTCCTAAAACCAATCCCCCCTTCTGTCACGGGAAGCTAAGGTACCTCCAAGAGGACCAATGATACTTCCTTTTTTGGTCCAATCTTCCCCAGAAGAAGTCTGCTAATAGGCTCTGAATCTATTTGAGGGTGGTGGAAGGGGGGATACAGTTGACAGGAGATGGATAGGCAATGATTGTAGCACATGTTTGATCAAAGTTGCTTTACCCCCATAGCTCAGAATCTTAGACTGCCACCCTGAGATCCTGTTGATAACTTTAGACACTATATCAGAAAATAGATGATCCTCTGCCTGCCAATGTACAAGGGGCATCCCAGGTAAGTGATGGGGTCTTTTTTCTGATTGAAACTAGTGATCTCTGCAACCCTATCACAGGTCATCTGATCAGTGTTAGATGGGACCATGAAATGGATTTTACTTTTATTCACCATCTGTACAGAGACCTTTTCATAAGATGATAGGACATTCATGACCAAAGTTAGAGAGTTTTTACTGCCTGAAGTGAAAAGAATAACATCATTAGCAAAAGCTTAGATGATTAATTTGGGGCTCTCTTTTTTCCATGTAAAATCCTTGAAAGTCAGGGTGACTGTGAAGCTTGTTCATCAACCTAGAGAGTACCTCAACACCCAAAATAAACAATGCAGGGGAAAGAGGATCCCCTTGTTTAAGGCCCCTAGTTGAATGGAAAAAACCATACCTGGTACCATTGATAATTATCAATGAAGTACCAGTTATTAGCCATGATCCTCTATGCCATGCCAATAAAATGTTCACCGAAACCCATCTTCCTTATGACAATACAAATATAGGACCAAGAGGCCCTGTCATAGACTTTAACAATATCATGTTTAATAACCACATTACCCCTTTCAATTGGTTTCTTAATATGGTGAATAATCTCCTAGGATAGCATGATATTCTCAGAAATATTTCTCCCTTTAATGAAACCTGATTGGTTATTAGAAATAATATTGGGAAGCATAGAAGCCAATCTTAGGGAGAGGATCTTGGAAAAAATCTTGCATATGCAGTTACAGAGACTGATAGGTCTATATTCTGCGAAATTGCCTAGATTGCTGGTTTTAGGAAGAAGAATTAAACAAGAGTAAGAGAAATACTTAGGAATCAATTGGCCATAAAAAGAAAGTGCACTACCTTCAATAGGTCCATCTTGATAATCTCCCAGCAGGCTTGATAAAACTTTCCATAATACTTAGGAATCAATTGGCCATAAAAAAAGGAGTGCACTACCTTCAACAGATCCATCTTGATAATCTCCCAGCAGGCCTGATAAAACTTGCCATTATACCCATCAAGGCCTGCTGCAAATTGAGGGCTCAAGGCCAAGATCACCTGGTGAAGCTCTTCCAAATCTGAAAGGGTTTGAAGCTTAAAGTTCTGATCCTGGGTAACCATATTAGAAATGTAGTTCAAAACCTCCCCATTAATAAGATTTTCCTCCCCTGTAAAGATCTTCTGGAAGTGATGACAAGCTTCCCTGGCTATGTCCCCATCCTCTTGAAGCCAATTACCTTCCTCATTTTGAATGCTATGTATGAACAACCTTCTTTTTCTTCCCCTAATTAAGGCATGGAAATATTTGGTGTTTGCATCCCCATCCTTAAACCAGCTCAGTTGAGGGTTCCGTCTCAATATAGGTGTTAGAATGGATGAAAAGGGATTAGAGTTTGATTTAGCGGAGTTAGGAGACCTTAGAAAGCCTAAAAAAGGCATAGGATCTAATTAAATTTCAAATTAACCATTAATGAAACGGACTAGATCACTGAAGAAAGAATCACACAGAAGGCACACAGTGGCCGTCTACTGGTACACGAGCCGTGTACCTGCCCATGAGGCTTCACATTGCCTCGACTTCGTCTTGAACTTTCGGGAGAATTTATAGATCACTTCACAAGGGGCTTCATGGACCGTGTAGCTGCACACAGACCGTGTGCTTATCTGTAGAGCATCACTTGGTCAAGAGTCTAGCCCTGAACCTTGCCCAATATTTTAGATCACTTCACGGGACCCCTCACAGGCCGTGAAGGGTCACACGGACCGTGAGGTGGTTTGTGGGACCATACTTGGTCCATGGCTTGGGCCCTAACCTCAAGGAGCACACTGAACCAACCCACGAGCACCCCATGGATTGTGGACCACAAAATAGTCCATGGTTCCACCCTTAGACCATATTCCAGAACCCCTTTATGGCGTCCTTTTAATTATGGGCAGTCTCACTGCAAGGGCCATAACTTTCACATCCAAAATCTGAATTGAGTGAAATCAGTTGCATTGCGAAGATAACTAAAAGAAATTTGATTTTATATATAGTATCCGACATAGTTCATCCCGTACAAAGAGTTATGACTTTTCAAAGACCACTACCCAACCGACCTTACAACTCCACCAAACGATCCTCTTTGTATCCGACCACTTAAATACTAGCCCTGGCTACCAAAGTTCAACCACGATCAGTTTAACACTAACCTTGACCAACCATTATGAAGTACTAAAATTTTCGGGACATTACATAATCCAACATAATTCATGAGAAAATCCCAATTCAAAGCATAATATAATTTACCCATACATATTAAACCATCAAAGGAACATGTACAATATACCTTCAAGAGTTTCAATGCACTTCATGAAATTTCAAACCTAAATCAAATTTAAATCACCTAATTTCTTTAGCCCACAACTCGATTCAATTAAATATATCAAAATTTAAAGTACCCATAATTAAAGAAAGCTTTAATTCATAATTTAAAGATTAGGGTTCTTGGGTCTTCATGGATGAAAGGGAATCCATGAATCAATCCCACATACCTTGAGATTAGTCAAGAGAATTGGATGATTTTGCAATAGAGATGATTTTTCCCAAATTTCTTCAAGCTCTCATCAATGGAGGTCAAGAGGATTGAGAGAATTTTGGTGAGGTTTGAAGAGGTTAGAATGAATAAAAGGGGATTAGGGTTTGATTTGGGGGCTTTAGGTGACCTTAGAAAGGATAAAAGGGGCATAGGATTAAACCAAATTATGAATTAACTAATAATGAAATGGGTAGGATCACAAAAATAGGGCCTCACGGAAGGTTGCCCAGAGGTCTTCTAGTGGCTCACGGACCGTGAACCTATCCATGAGACCCCACTTGGTCTCAACTTCGGCTTGAAATCTTGAGGGACCTTTTGGATCAACTCACGAGGGATCTCACAGACCGTGTTGCTGCACACGGACCGTGTACTAGTCTGTGGAGCATCACTTGGTCCAGAATCTAGCCCCGAGCCTTGACCAACTCTCTGGATCACTTCACGGGGCCCTTCATGGACCGTGAAGGCTCACACGGACCGTGAAATGGTCCGTGGAGTTCCACTTGGTCCGGGGCTTGGTCCAAGCTCCAAGGGAGATCACTGGAACAACTCATGGGACACACCACAGACCGTGAACCACCAAAACAGTATGTGGTCCCTCACTTGGGATCCATTCCGAATCCTTATTCCACCATACTTCCAAATACGGGCAATCTCACTACGAAGGCCATAACTTACACATCCAAACTCCAAATCGAGTGAAATCAGTTGCATTGCGAAGATAACTCAAAGATTTTTGATTTGGTATATAGCATCCTACACAGTTCACATCATACCAAGAGAGATGGCTTTTCAAAGTCTATGCTGCCCAACCGGCCTCACAACCTTTCACCAAAACCATCCCTTTGAATTCGGCTACTTAAATAAAACCCATGACTACCAAAATTCAACCTTGACGAGTGCAACACTAACCCTAACCAACCATTATGAAGTTCAAAAATTTTCTAGTCGTTACATTCATGGTGGTCAGTCATAGATGGATGTCGGTGCTTAGGTGCCCAATATTTCTTCTTTTTTTACCCCTACACATGATTTTATACTATTTTTGTGCATTAAAAACAATGAATGTTCTTTTTTTGATAGGGTGAGGGTAGTTATAGGCCTCGGCGATGTCTAAGTATCAAAGGCCTATATCTACTCATATTTTTTAGTCTGTAGGATTTTCTTACTTGTGTTCTTTTTCTAAGTACATTTATTTTCTATTGAACTGACATGTTTAGGATATATAAATGGTAATAGCATCATACTATACTAATATTTTTGGTATATATTGATTTTACTTTAAAAATGATACCTCTTCTTTCTTGATTGATGTGCTTGTATGATAGAAATTGTATTAGATCTTTGTGTGGCATTGTTAATTTTGACATGATAAGGTTGATTTGTGATAAAAAGCATGAACATGATGTCTATATTTATAGTGTTAAATAGTGCCAAGTATGTATGAGCGTAGTTACATGATTCTTATATTGTGCTTCAATCAAGAACTTACCCTGTTAGTCTAAATTAAGACTGTACGTTAGTTGGTTAAGAAAGGATCATAGGTCATTTTTCATTGTAGTCCACTTAGCCTAAATAACTAATCAAATGCATTGTGTATCCTTTGAACATAATATTTGAGCCTTGCATGTACCTTTTGTTTGCGATTACCTAAGTCACATTCCCCACTGTCTATGTAAATCTTGAATTTATCCTAGTCCTTCCTTGAATATTATATACCTTGACTCAGGTTAAGACCCTAAGTTGAGAGTGGTTGTCATAGGTGGCCTTGTTCACTAGTTGGATATTGTACACTTCAACTCAAGTCAAAAGCCAAAGTTGAGGGTGTCTACTATAAAGAATTATAAACAATACTGGGATGGAAATCAAAGTAGTGCAATGAGAAGGGAAAAACATGAAATGGATGTGAGAAATAAAATAAAAATAATGTTAGAAGCATGTAAATATACCCAAAAAGGTTTGAGTCTTGTGAAAAAGTGCCATGAATCATAAAAGTACCAGTAATGGTAATGATAAGTGCAAAAACAACACAATGCCAAGTAGGCCATTAAGTCACTATGTTTGAAATATACCGCACTTTCCCTCTCCCACCCCCATAGCCTATGTTACAAGCTAAGAAAGTCATATAGTGATCCTAGGTTAACTAGTCGAATGTCACAGTCTAGAATATTAGGAAAAGTCAATGATATTGTACATGATATTCAAATTTCTATTGTGAGTATGAGTGTATTTACTTAGTCCCTAGCATATAATAAGACTACATCATAGTGTGAGAAATGGGACTTCTTTGTTTGTGAGAGCACTTGTAAAATATTGTTGATTTTAGATTATTTTGGTGATTGTTGCTTATATACATTGCCTTGTTTGTTAAAATTACTATATCATGTATTATATCCGTATATGTGTACTTGATAAATGTCTTCTGTATGCACTAAAAGTTTTTTTAAGATATCTGTTATTGACTGAGATGTGATAAATGTCGTGTGATTGATGTTTATATGTTTGTTTTGTTGTTGATGTTAGATTGAGTCCGGTCTTGAGGAAAGTAATAATTTTAAGTTGAGGGTGTTGATGTACCACCAATGTACGACACTTTTGATGCTTTAAACTTGGAATTTTATGTGTTCTCTATCGATTTTTAGTAGATTTGATTTGGTTTTGTGTTGTTTCTATAAGATTACCAAATTTAGGATGTTTTTGTGAAGACTGTTGATTTTGCAGAGTTTTTGCTATTTAAGAGAGCACCTTCAAGCCATGGTTTGATCCAAGAGCCATATGTAGGTGGCTGTAGTTTTGATCTAGAAAATTGGGAATTTTCTAATGATGGATGGATGATTAACAAGATGAGGCATGGATCATTCCATGACTCGTAGTCTTGTTCATGGCTTGAAAAGGCAAAAAAGACAAAGCTCCTAGTATACAGAGAAGACCACGACTCGTAGTTCAATCGATGAGTCATGGATGAGGTTTTGTGAAAAGGCACAGAGGTTAAGAGTTGCAATCTACAACACCCCAACCATGAGCTGTGGAATCATTCACAAATCATGCTTTGGCTCGTGGTCGGTCCCAAATCCAATTTTCCTTATAAGTTTAGAAATTTTGTTATGTCTATAAATAGGATTTTTTTTGTACTTGTGCATTAGTGGAGACCAGTGGAGAACCTTATAGAACACATTACTATTAGTTTTTGAGTTTTGAAGATAGAAACATTTGTTCCCTTACGTTTGGATTTTTGTCTTGTGATCTACGTGGAGATTTTTGATTTTTATTCTTTAATTCTTTGTTGTATATTATTAATTATGCAAAAACCAATCATGATTACGTAAAATACAATGAATATGAGTAGCTACATCGACAACTAGGGTTGTGGAAACCATGAAGAACTAATAAATAAAAATTGAATAATTCGCAATCCTTGAAAAGTGTGCATGCGTGTATTATTTATCTCTTCATTTTGATTTCTTTTTGATAGATGGCCAACGTTAGAACTAGTCTTATTCTTACTCGCCGACCCAAGGGGATAATGAATGGGAAGATGGATAGATAATAGGATTTGACATGATTACATTCATCTAATTAGCTTGAACGACACAAGGCATAGCTAAACTGGGACCAAGGTGAGGGTTAGTAATGCGACACATATAGATGGCCCAAGTTGCATAGTGAAATGCATTTGTTTGCCAGCCCAAGGACTTTAGTGAAAATAAATTATCAATTTTGCTTGCTACACACTAAAAAAGGTTACAATTATGAGGTTATAATGTGTTAGGAATTCATGGAGTACACAATACTCTAGTTATTTTCTCTCATTGAAATCATATTACTTGGATTTTGATTGACATTAGAATAGATTTTATTTACATTTATTTTATTATATATCCCCCCTTTTGGAAATAAGATGATTAATTCCTTAGTATTTCTTTCAGCACTCCAAGTCTAGACCATATTCCTCATTGGATCAACCTTAATTGTTGTAAGGTTCAATATTTGAACAACGACCGCTTATACGTCGATTGGAAGGTATAATTTTGGCATGATCATTTTTTATATGAAATCTCTACAATGTTGCTTAGGGTTTACAAGTCTCTTATGAGTTTTTTTAATTCCTCTTCAATTTTGTAATTTGAGTTTCAACTATTGTTTATTTACTTAATTAAGCGTTCATTATTATTTAATTGCGTGATTTTGATGATTTATAAGTAAGTTTTCATATAAGCAACGTAGGGTTCATGAAATTACATATGTGTCTCCTTCAATTTTGATTCAGTCGGTCCTAATCTATATGATTATGCATGAATTTATCATAATGACGTGATTTGTAGTTAATTGATTTGAAATTCATACTTCTACCCTAATTCTTATTTACAAGTCATGATACCAAAATTTGAAGTGTTCAAGTATGCTATGAAGAGGGCAACCTAAGACCTCAAAGGCGATTTAGAATCCCAAAGATGGGTGACCTATGATCATGAAGATGGATTAGGATCCCAATTGACATGACAAGTAATAATGGAAGTCCTACACCCTCATTGCATGAAGTACATGAAAATGAGCTACTTTATGTACACATTTTTATAGTTTGAATTGGTGATCATGACTAGTTTTTCCTAATGACATATTTATGAAAGTTACGATGAATTATGATTATGAAAAGTCTTATGAATCTATTATAAGTATGATTTCATAATATGTATTTTGTGGTATGTTGACTTAGCACTGAATGAGGCTTGAGGTGGGAACTTAACCTAAGGGATCCTTGTATAAAGCTTCTAGTCTCATAGCTATGTTTCCATGGTAGTATTACCTTTACCAATATGATTTTGATAGTGGATCCACATATCCCATGACACCTATTTTACGTGGTAGATTTCTACCTAGGCAAGTAGATTCCCTTTTCTCCTATGTACAGGTAGACATTGGGTTCCATGTTATAGCTCGTATAGTCTTATTGCCAGTTATGGTTACTTCCCACATATGTATGGTGTTTTTACGATTTACTTGACTACTCTTAATCTATACTTTTGCATTATGTTCTTATGATATACTTATGTATTGATCTCATCTAAGTCTACTTATGATTATGCTTCTCTTTTATCATGATATTTGAAATAATTATTTATGTATTATGATTTAATTGCATTGCAATGCTCACATACTTAGTACATTTAACGTACTAACACATACTATATGCCTACATTTTTCTATAATATAATATAGGAGAGGGTTCCCATTTACTTCTCACGCCCTGTGTCTAGACTTTGGAGTTCACTTTGAAGACTTTGTGGTGAGTCCTCGTGATTCGAGGGCAAACCTATCTCTTCAATATCTTTGTGGCTTTAGTTTTGTGAAAATTAAGACTACCTTCTTGTACTACTTTTCTTTGAGGGTGAGCTAGGGATATGTCTTAGCTCGTGCCTATGCTAGACTATGTAAAGACATGTTGGATTATGTAAAAGTATATGTTGTCCTACTGTTACTTGCTAATATTATTCCATTTAGTCTTATGATGTTGAGATGAGGTCCATTCCCCCTTCCATATAGCTTGTGATGATGCTTTTATTGTTTTTGTATGCTTATTGATATGTCCTTTGGGGTTCTAATCGTCGTGTCACGCCTAACACGTAGAGTCCATAAATTGAGTCTTAAGAGTTCAAATTTTTATCTAAGTGTCAAAGGGAACTACAAGACCCTCCAACGGGCTGTAGAATCTATCTCATTATCATGACCCAAGCCTGGGTCCAAGGTGCTACATGGAGAATGGGGATCCCAAAGGTACCACAAACAAGCCTCATAGCATACTTAAGCACATTCTTGGTTAGGAAGCATTGATCAATCATCAAAAATTCATGTTAAGGGGGTTTTGGGACTTAGGACATACTTTATAGGACAAGGGATAAGCGATTTCCCATCATCACAAGCACAACAAGTAATTCTAAGGGAAAGGGAACATAGAATAAACTATATAGGGTATATTGACTCAAAATATTCACCACATTACAATTATCATCACAAATAAGAATTTAACATGGGATAGAAACTAAGGGAAAGTCTCCATAGATACATAAGTGTAGCATGAGTCACACTGTAACAACCCAAATATTTTCAAAACTACTTATGGTTGGTCTTGTATGATGTTATACTGGTCATGGTTAAAATTTGGTAGCCACGGGTTGAGCTTAAGTGGCCGAATGCAAAATGTATCATTTTGGGGCCTAGAGGCCATTTGGATAGTGAGCTTCATAGAATCATAACTTTTGATGTGGGTTGAACCGTATGGGATACTAAATTTGAAATTGAATATCTTTGAATTATCTTCTCAACTCAACTGGTTTGACTCTATTCCAAGTCTGTATGAGAAAGTTATGGCCCAAAGAGTGAGACTGCCTGAAATTCGGAAGACACTGGAAAGGGGCCCTGAAAATGGC
>JBCEWC010008865.1:0-19404 GCA_038996855.1 Solanum aculeatissimum | reverse complement strand
AAGAAAAGAGGGAAAAAGAAGTGAAGCATTAGGGTTAAAGGAGGAAGAGAGGTGATCAAGAATCTTTACTTGCAATGGTTTTTTTAATTGGATTTGGGTCATGGGCTATGAATATGGGTAGGAAAAATTTTAATGGGCTGAAATTTTATTTTATCCAATCAGAAAATGCCACATAATAAATAATAATTAAAAAATAAAAGGTTGTTAATTTAAGAATAGAAATGAACCAAAAAGGTAGACTGAGGGGTATTTTTAACCCAATAAGTGGATGAGAGGTATATTTGAACCTTTTCAAATAGTCATTTTTAGCCCTTTTCCCTAAAAAAAAAAAGATAAAAATTAAAAACATTTTAAAGAAAAAAATATTTTTTTTGCAGGGGTGGAGGGTGGCGAGGGAGGTGGGTTGGCAGGGGTTGGGGGCCAAGTGACGGGCGAGGCTACCCACTTGTTTGCCATTCCTAGTCTAAACTGAGACCTTGAAATAACTAACTGTACACTTGGAAATGTAAATCAAATAGAGACCATCATCATCATGAGAGGTGCACCCTCAAGACCTTGTTATTAATTATTGCACATCTGTTCAATAAATTAAAGAACAAACAAACATTGTACCCAAGTAATATCGCTTAGGTATAAATACATAATCGCAGCTTTATTCTTCTAGTCCGATGATAAACTCAGAACTAAAGATAAATATTAACGCCATGCTATTGGATAAACAGAGATACAGCAACCATACAAAAGACTACTGAAGCAAGCACAATTTTTTTTTCCATTTTGATTTCTCCAGACTTCATGGATCCAAACGTCCATTGTGGAAAACTGCACACAACTGACTTAATGTGTTCTTACATTGTAGAAGACCACAGAATTATTTGCTTCTCAAGAATTTGGTCGATCCCTACAAAACTGCACATATCAGCAAATCGTGATTATCGAGTCTCATCCTCAAGGTTGCGGAAACCAGCAACTAAATCATCATGAAGCTTCTTAAACTTGGCCACCAGAGCGTCCTCTCCTTCAGCTGGATCCTCAAACTTTTGGGACCTGTGAGAAATGGAGGTGTAAAAAGCAGGAAATTTGGGCAAGGGGAAGAAGTAAGGACAGGCAATGTATTGGACTGGCAGCACAAGGACATCTTTTTAATTTTTTACTGGTTGCAGAATCGGGGATATATTTACTAGACAAGATAACATGATATCATAGAAAAAAGTCCATGTCTAGGCAGTAACTTACACCAAACGGTAGAACAGATCTCCTAGACGGTGCTTAATGAGAGTGTAAGTGATTTTCTGTCCATCCATACCAGCTCCTCGTTCAACGGCCTGTGCAAAAGATTACAACAGAAATGTTACAAGGTATCCAAGATTCAATTTTCTCTACTTGCTGGTCGATCACAATTGTCCCAAAAGCTGCCTAGTCTTTACTAAATGTGACAAACGGAGATGTAAGAGCAAAAAATAACAATCATCATCAGAACATGGCATTATCTATAGGAATAAGAAGAATGCAGTCTGAAGGAAATACAGAAGGAAGATCTTGACCAGTGAATGCTAGACTCTCTTACCTGATTGGCCAAGTTATAGAAGTGGATAATGTTGCGCAACATCCAAACAGATTTGTAGAAAGGGCAGAACTTATCATATCTGTCATAAGACAAATAAAGTGAGTCCATGAAAATCCCGATTCCTTCAAAAATAAGGCATCACCATTGATTTATATAACTTACGGTGTAAAAGCATTTTGTGCAAGGTAGTCCTCCCTTAAAAGCTTTGCAGTTTCCAAGGTAATCTTATCCGTTTCAGCTAGAGCATCCTTTCCGACAAGCTGCAGAAGGCAAGATCCAATTTAGTGTATTCCCTCTGTGAAGAGAAGAAGATGCAAACCATCTTTTTATGCACTGCAAGATTACACAGAATTGTGGGATATGTTTTTAACTATTTTGGGTCTAAAGTTGACTATGCCAAGGGACACATGGGAGCTTCTACAATGGTTGGTAAAAAAGGGTTAAGGGATGTTAACTCAAGTCTGGAATGCAATCCCAGAGGCTATTTGGTGGATTATATACAACATACCCAATATAATCCCACAAGTGGGGTTCGTGAGGGCAGTCTGTACACAACCTTACCTCTACCTTATGAAGGTAGAGCGATTATTTATGATAGCAGCTCAAGTAAAGCATGATAAAATCAAATATGAAAAGGAAATACAATGAAGCTAGGACTGGCAATATATCTATCACCAAAAACCGAATTACTAAACCAGACCAAGAATTTCGGTAATTCGGTTTTCAGTACGGTATTCAGGAGTAAAATTTCAGAAATATGGTATTTGGTACAATATACTAATACCGTTCGGTATTTGGTACTACCGAATACCGAAATATTTAGTGAATAAAACTGAGTACCGAAATATTTAGTGAATGTAACATCAGATTTTGTACAATCCATTAGTTAGCCCATTACCCATTAGGCCCATCAGTACAAACCCATATATCAGACTAAAGAGTCAATTTAGCAAAGTACAAGTAGGGATTCTTTTGACCACCATTGCTTCCTAGAACACTGAACAATCACACAAGAATAGCCGAACAGCCACCATCTGTCTGAGTCTGACTATCTGAAGTTGCTAATTTCAGGTTAGTTACTCTTCTATGGTTTGTTTTCTACCCTTTTTATCTTCTTGTGTATTAGGGATGCCTCAAGGTTGTTGCACTTCATCATGTTTTAATTCAGGATTATCCCCTACATTTTAAGCTCGTATCTTAAATAATACTTTTAAATTTTTTTGAATTTATGAGTGTGTAATCTGATTAGGACCTATATTGTAGGTTAATAGTAACTGGTAATATTTTTTGCTCAAGGATTACATCGTTCTTGATTTCTAGTCGCAAGTTACCTCGTATTTTCTGGTTTCTATTTTGTTGGCTATGGTACTTCTCTTGGAATTTAAGATCTGAAATTTAAGTTTCAATGAGAAATCAAAAAACTCACTGGTTCTATGATAAGTTTTTAGTTTTATTCACAATGTGAAAATTCTAATCTATTTTCCAATATTGTGGCTTGTGGAGATGGCTTGTGAAGGTGATAAAGATGTACAGTGTTTCAGTATCTACATATGGTTGACATTTTTTCTTCCTTTCTTTTCAGGTTCTTTCACTGCTATGACTAAATCTTGATGGATTTTGGTGAGTATTAAAGCCTTGCTTTTGTGAGGATTGAAGAACCCACACAAGAATTGAAAAGGAGTGATGGGACTGTTTTAGACTTTTACTATTTGCCACTTGCCAGATTGTAAACGTTAACTTAATTTCCTTTTTAAGACTGAAATTTTAATTTTATAACACCACAACATATGGTATGCTTTGGAATTGAATGACTGATTTTAGACATTTAAATTTGGATCAGCAGGGGCATGCAAGAAGGTTTCACCAAAGTTGAAAATGGCTGGCAAATTGTGCTCCTGCTAAGACATGCCAAACATGTTGATGTTACAAACTGATAGATCTCTCTTTTGGCGTGTTTACTGTTAACTTCCAGGAAAACATCAGTTTCATCTCTATAGTAATATAAACACATCATAGAATTAATTTAGTTGTGCAAGAATCAAACCTTCTACCCCAATCCTCGACCCATATCTTCCTATCTAGGATCATACCCTCAATAAGCTACAAGTGTGTCATGTCCTGTTCTAGACAGGAGAAAGTTCAATAGTTCTTCGCATTTGGTGGATTATTTAGACAGGAGAAAACTCAACAAAAAATAGGAAAATGTATTTGGTCTTAAGTTTAATTGCATTTCTTTACTTTCTTTTTGAGGAAAGATGCAACTGTACAAGAGTGACGAAGTAGAAAATACAGTTGATTTTATTAGCTCTCTTCACAATCTGTGAGAGCTACTTTTGATGGACTCAGTTATCTATACCAGCATATCCCGACTCTTATATATAAGACTTTACCTTACAAAAAACAACTTTCTTTCATTATGCACAAATTTCACTCTAGGCTCACTCCTTAGCATGTTGAACCTACTCTCCTTTCATATCCAGGCCCACTCTTCAGCTTATTGAGACTGATCCTTCTCTCTACATTAAGTCCACTCTTTATCTTCTCAAAGGGAAAAAGGAAATATTTTGTCCATGTGTAAACCTAAGAACCTGGTTACACGTGCAGGAAGGTGTTAGAGAAGTACACTTGCTAGTCAGTTGTAATTAATTGTGTCCTCCAAAAGGGTTTATAATGTATTGGCCCCTCTACCCATCGCCTTAATATTTTGAATTGAATGCTCGGGTTCTTTACCCAATAGTTGCAAAGGTCAATAAACTAGGAAATTTAGAAGAACTTTGACATACACTAAGGGAACTAAGTTCACCCAGCTTATAACCAATTTCTTTTCCACACAACACAATCCCTCTTAGTATGAATTCCCTCCTTTGCAACATCACTTCTCAGTCTGGCTTTCAAGGAAAATAAACAAGGAAGACAGAGAGCACAAAGGCTGGCAACAGACTTTGAGCAAGGATGTTTCTCTGTCCATATCAACAATCATCAGACCAAATACAAGTGAAAAAGGCTCCTTAAAAAGAAATAGGCCTAAAGGTAGAGCTACATCAACCCCACCCCCATCTCCTTCTCCTACGTAAATTAAATCACATAAAACTCCAGAAAAAGGTAAAATAGGACATACTTGAACAATTTCATTTAAGTCATCCTCCCTCTGCAGCACCTCACGGGCTTTTGTCCTTATGTCAATAAAATCAGGATCAAACTTCTCATAAAAGGACTCGAGTGCCTGAATATAAAAAAATGTCAAGTCAATGAGAAGCCATATTTGGCGAATGAAAAGAAAAATAAGCTTCAAATTTGAGAATAAGCATATAAGTGTAAAAGGCATACCTTTGAGTATTTTGAATAGGAAATAAGCCAATTTACAGAGGGAAAGTGTTTTCTTTGAGCCAATTTCTTATCCAGACCCCAGAAGACCTGCAAAAGAATAATCTTAGAGAAAGCTGGCAGTGGCAGGAACCACAAAAAGTCCAGTAATGAAGATTGTGTTTTACTTGCCTGAACAATACCAAGGGTTGCAGATGTAACAGGATCCGAAAAATCTCCTCCTGGAGGAGAAACAGCACCAACAATTGTCACACTACCAGTCCTCTCTGGTCCACCAAGACACTTAACTTTACCAGCACGCTCATAGAAAGATGCCAAACGTGCTGCCAAATAAGCAGGATATCCACTGTCCGCAGGCATTTCTGCCTGAAAGGTTCATAGTATATCAACATACATGAGCAACCACGAAAACAAAATATCTCCACATTTGGAAAGTAGTAACATGAAACTATTCTACTCTATGAAGGTTTTACATAATCCAAGAGATTCCCACAAGTTGCCACATTGGTTAAAATAGACTCTTATCGGGGCAGCAGATCACATGTCAAAAGGCATCTATGCTAAGAAATTAAAGATAAAAGTAAATTAGTTTTCCTTACGTTAGGAGCAAACTCATCAGAATCTCACCCAAGATAGGATTTAAAATTTAATTACTAAAAGTCAAGAAATTAGTTTGAACCCCATAATATCAGCCGCAAGTCAGCAAACACTTATCTGTAACCTCTTTAAGACAGCATGAATGGTACATTTTCACTAATGGTCAGTCAAATCCATTTCATTTTTAATATGAAATACAATCAGTTCTGCTTGACACCATGATTTACTGAAATTTGGATTTCACACAGATTTTAGTTTAAAATGTCTATCTGTGCAAAGGATGGACAATATATCAAGTCAGGTACTGACAGTGCCAAAAAAGTTAATAAAAGAACCTTAAAGTATCAGCTGGCTAGACCAGGAGAATATTTTAGCTGTTGCAACTAAAAGAATGAAGAGGTTATTCAACTTGTTGCAATAGAAAGAATGGCCTACTCACCAATCGACCTGAGATTTCACGTAGAGCTTCTGCCCAGCGAGATGTCGAATCTGCCATCATACTGACATTGTAGCCCATATCTCTGAAATATTCTGCTATAGTAATACCTGAAAATCATAATGACAAGAGCTGAAGAACTGCATTTGTCCATCAAGAAGTGCTTGCTATTTTTAGAGAAGAAAAAGCATCATTCGAATATAAGATAACATTTATTTCGGAAGCGTAGGAAACAGCGTTCAGTAGAAAGCATCCACATGATCATGAACATACAAAGAACAAAAAAGTCTTAACACCCTTTTATTTTGTACAAATAAACAGTAAAACAGGTAATGGAACAAAAAGTAAAACACCCTTTTATTTTGTACAAATAAACAGGTGCTGGAGCAAAGAGGAAATAGACTTACAGCTTGTTTGGATGGTGGTTTTCTATAGTACGGTATGGTATGGTTAGTAAGAGAACCACATTTGTTTTGATTGTTTCTTTAATTACATGGTATGGTATAGTTTGGTTTCATGGTTTTGTAACCATGAAAACCCTCATTTTTTGAAACCACCAATTTGGTGGTATTTCATTGTTTACTTATTTTTTTTCAATTATACCCTTACTTAATTTCAAATAATTCTAATTTACCCTTCTTCTTTATTAAACTTCTCTCTAATATATCTACTGCTTTCATAGTCGTATTACTCATTCTTTTCTGCATCAACGTTTGAAGCTTCTCTTCCACCTACAGTCTTCTCTCCCACATTTCAGCCTATTTTTTAGGTTCGCTTTTTAAAAGTTCTTACATTTTTATTTCTCCTATTTCATATATATTAAGTTGCTTCGTCTTTTGGGCTATAGGTTTATACAATTGACTGCTATTTTTTTTTTGACAAAGGTAACAAGTAATTGACTATTATTTTTAATTATTACTTTTATTTTTTTTAAAATTAAGAAAATATTGATATTCTAGTACTATACCATACCATACAGTATTGCACATTATGAAACCATGGGAATTCAGACAGAGGGTTAGGAATTGCAATGGGGCACAATGGGTTTAAGGCTATGCAGGTGTGGGCGGGTTCAAATAATATTTTTCAAAAAATGATGCAGGGCAGGTGGGTCTATGTGGGTTTAAACAAAAAAAAAAACTACTATAAAAAACTAAAAGAATTGATTAAGTGTATAGTACAGAGAATTATATGTATATGATGCGATTAAAATATAACCGAGGAATTTAAATGAAAGAACTGATCAAATAAAATGTAAAATATATGCAAGTAATACACAGATTGTAAAAAATTTGGAAGATACCCTGTTAACTATGTAGTAAGACATTTAAAATTTACGAAACATCAACAACTCCATCTTTTCAGTCACTTCATTCTTGATTGATCTAAAACTAATCACTTTCTTTCTCAATCTCAATAAATATATCCATACAACAAATTAAAACTATACACATAGACGTCAGTACACATGCACAAGTCAGGAAAAGAACAACTGGAATATTTAACTTAGGGGTAGTTTGGTAGAGCGTATAAAAACAATGATAAATAGAGTGTATAAATAATGCTTGCAATAATGCTTGCATTAGTAATGCATGTATTACTTATGTTTGCATTAATTATACATAGAATATTTTTATGCAATGTTTGGTTTGATGCATTAAAAATAACATGCATTGCATAAAAAAATTTATTACAAATATACCCACCATAATTATTTAATCATATATGCATTAAAAGCATTGCATTACTAATACCTAGAAATCAATGGTATTAGTAATGCACACCTTAATACACAATAGAGTATATAACTAATGCTTACATAATATGAAAAAGTATACCAAACAAAGTACTACTAATACAAAGAGTTAATGCATGCATTATTTTTGCCAATGCACTATACCAAACGACTCCTCGGTGTATGACAAAGAGGAGGTGATCACTTGAAAAAAAAATACTTCAATTAGGAATTTCTAATTTCTTTTTATAAAATATAGCAAACTATGAGGGGCGGGCTTATGCAGGGTGGGGCTGCAGCAGGTTTATGCAGGGTGCGCAATTATACTTATTCTACGGACCATTTGTCATTCTTTTTTTTATAAAGAGCAAGAGAGGAAAGACATTTTTTAGATTGGTAACTGTTTCTGTTTCTAGTGCATGGGTTGTACTGAAAACCATATTGACATAATGAACTCTAAAAGCACTGTTCTATCCCCCTATAATGAGTCTAAAACATCAATGATAGACAGAAACAGTGTCAATAGAGCAACAAGAATCTATTGTCAATCACCCTCAACAAGCATCTACCATACTACAGGAAAATTACATGATGAGATAAAATCAATAGGTAAATGGCATAATCAAGGACCTTCACAGAGGAGTGTTGACATAGTAAGAATACTAGAGTAAAGAAAGCACCAACCTGTATAGATCGAAGCCTCACGAGCAGCCACAGGCATATTTGAAGTATTAGCGACTAGTGTGGTACGTTTCATAACAGACTCTTCACGTCCATCCGGCAATGTCATTGTCAATTGAGGGAAATCCATAAGCACCTACAAAGAAGTATCTTCTGCAATGTGACTCGAGATAATAATAAAAGTGCTCGCAAATAGAGCGGAAAAATTCCGTACCTCTGCCATTTCATTCCCTCGCTCCCCACATCCAACATACACGACAGTATCCGAGTTAGAGTACTGCATTCATTATTAACACGAAACAATAACCTAAGTGAGCTTCTTGAGGATCATTTCTAATTGTGGGAAACTGAAATTAATTAATTAGGTAACCCAATGTTTATAAATATGAGACTTACCTTGGAAAGAGCTTGACTAATCACTGTTTTCCCACAGCCAAAAGCACCAGGTATGGCACAAGTACCACCAAGAACCGAGGGGAATAGGGCATCGAGAACACGCTGTCATGAAATAGAGCAATTAAGCACAGATGTCTAAAATTCTCACATGAAACCCCAAAAGAGGTCCAATATCTAAGCAAGAATTACCTGTCCAGTAAGAAGAGGAGTATCAGCAGCTAACTTTGTTGCAACAGGTCTAGGAGAACGCACAGGCCAAGTCTAAAGAGATGTGAGCAAGTCAATGTCAGTATCCACTGCTGAAACCATGATGAGAACATAGCAAAAGATAATCTATGGAACTCCATGTAACTAGAAGTTATTGACCTGAAGCATAGTCACTTGCTTTTTCACGCCTTGAAACTCAAGCTCAAGAACAGTATCCTGCAAGCATAGTGGGAAGAGAAATCACTGAAATTTCCTGGTATAATACTCATAGCATTGCTTGCTATATCTTAAATATTCCTTATCTGATCTACTCTGATTTAGAAGAAGATGGACCATTGCCAACCTTATCACCTTTTTCTTTGATAAATCATGAAACTTCCTTTTTAACAAAGAAATAAACATCTTAACTACATGTTTCTTACAGGACACAAGTCTTAACCACTAAAAGATGTACATGAATAGTTCATTTAGCAAATCATACACCTGTGACCAAGTTTTAAATGGATACAGATAAAAGAAAAGGCATTACTACTGGAGTCACTAAAAGTGCAATCTAGGATGTCCAGTTTGCTGTTCAGGAAATGGAATAGATATTCTATTGTTCTTTCCAAACAATAAATACAGGCCAATTGGTGGAGTAGTCTCACACACCAGGAGGTGCTTAATTGCCATCTAAATGTTTCACATTGGACCAGCTCTAAGACCATCAAAACATAGTTTAATAAATAATTACTTCAGACCACTATGCACTACAAAAGATAGAAATAGCAATGTGGATCTTAAGTACAAGCTTAATGAGACAGCAAGAACAGTAACACCATATGTGTACTGTAATTTAATGCTTAAATTGTTGACATACATTCAAAGAGTATTGACCAGCTGGAGCAATGTAAGTGATCTTTCCCATGGCATCAGGAGGAAGAGCAACACGATGTTCCATTAAGCTGTTCTCAAAGACGGTCTGCCAAAAGAAAATTCATGAATATACAGTGAAAAATGAAAACATGGACAAGGATACTGGAATATGACTCTGGAAAAGTTTCACAAATTTAATTAAAACAAATAAAGTTCATCCAAACTTACAGCATACAAATCTCCACCAGTTAAGAGATCTCCCTCACCTGTCACCAGGATAATGAGAAAAGAAATGTTTTACTTTTGAAAAACATAGTAATTATTTCAAAGTCCAAAATTCATTCCAAAGGCTACAAACTACCTATTTTCTTAGGCTGAAATTCCCATAGTATATCCTTGTCCAGGGCCGGAACAGACACACCACGTGGGATGTAGACATCACCAGACCTTTTTGCAATTGTCTTCAGAGGCCTCTGCATCATTGAGGGAGAAAATATACAAATATCATGTTGATGTCATGGCTCTGATTTCACAATGTTTGAATTACTAATTTATTTTTAAAATGTCAATGACATTGTCAGATTATTACCTGAATACCATCAAAGATGTTTCCCAATATTCCAGGACCAAGCTCTACCGACAGGGGCTGTTATTTGAACAAAACATCAAATTTTGCAGTGTAGAAAATTTTAACAGACAGTTAAAGAAAAAAACCAAAGTTCAAAAGAAGAATTTCTTTTGACCTTGTGTGTACGTAGCACTGGATCATTCACCATTAGACCAGCGGTTTCTTCATAAACTGCAAGAAAGACAATTTAACAAAGAAATCTTGCTTTTAGTTTCAATCGTGTGAAATTAAGGCACTTCAAGGCTGGTAGATATCCCCCTTTTACAAAAACTTAAGAATAGGAAAAAGAATGGAACAAGAGAGTGGGGAAGATACAATAGTGCAAGGAGAGTTGCTATTAGCAAAGAAATTCACAAACAATATACCCTGAATTGTAGCAGAATCTCCTTCCAGCCTAATAATTTCACCAATGAGATTGTCATGTCCGACACGAACCAGTTCATACATGGCAGCTCCCCCCATTCCATCAGCAACAACCACGGGTCCAGACACCTGTTACAGAAGACACAATGACAGCCACATAAGATCTACTAATAGCCATTTTCACAGCAGAGTAGGAGATTTAATCGTGATGAATCCGATGAACAGAATGAAACCAGCAAAGATATCGGCTATCATAGATTTTAATCAGTATAATCATCTACATTTATTATACAGAAGAGAAAAGGTAAAACACACTTAATATTGAAAGCTGTAATTTTCACACAAGGGGAGTATCAAGCAGTGAAAAAGACCAGGTATCTGTATACAAACAAAAGCAAAAGCAAATGTCCTAACAAATGATTGACGAAAACAGCTCTAATGAAAGTTGAAAAATGAACAACTCATAAGGAAAACATCAACTGCCAGTTGTTTGCTCCCTGATCCACTCCTAAACCTTCAACATAAAGAGCAGTTTAAGCACACACTCCATAAGAATTTTGTGGAAAAACAGATGCGACCAGGCTAAGCGATTCATACCAAATACAATTGGAAAATTACGGCTGAATGGATCATCCAGGGAAATGAAGTCAGACCGATCCAACTATATCGAATTCGATCCAATTAAAAAGAAAAAAAAAAGCAGATCTCGAAGTCTATAGCATACTAATCCAAAGTACACAGTACAAGTTTTGCTAATAAATAAAAGGATCTAAAGAGACGAGTTCATCGATCTAAAGGAGAATACTATACAGAGGATAAGAAGAACAAACTGGAACGACAAATAGGTGCAGATCTAAGGAGAAGAAATTTTACCTTCCTGACGTATCCATACTCGCTTTCCTTCTCGGAATCCTCAAATGTAGTCATCGGACCACCTAATATCGACGGCATTGTGGGAGACTGATGATGATAACCCGATCCTTCGCGATCGAAATCTCACACAGAAGTGAGAAATATCGGCAGCAGGAAGAAGACAGAGATAGAGAAGGAGGAATTAGCAATAATTGATAAGAAGGAAGGCACCTTCTTCTAGTGATAGAACGAGCAAATGCAGTAATAACTCGCGTGTTTGACTTAAATTTCTATGGATCCACTTACATCTACACACGTTCCGCGTGTGTAAGATCTACTTTCTCTCTTTTTCTTTTTTTTTTAATTTCGTATTCGATATTCATATTAAAATATAATTAATATAAATTTATGTTACGTAGGAAAAATGCCTTATTAAATAAAAAAAAATTATATCCAAAATTCAAATCTAAAATTTTTGATTAAAATAACTTTATTTAGTGCACTACATTCTTTCACGGTAAGATCTATTTTCATGATCTGCTTGCTTGCCTAGGGTGAATCTGGCCCTTACATGTGTAAGGTGGTGTTTTTTTTTTGGCTTCTTAGGAGACTAATCAATAGAAAATCATTAAACGTGGCAATATTTCCGTTTAACTATTGAGACGTATATGGGTTAATTTAAATCATGATTAGGGGTGTATATGGATGGTAGTGGTTTAATTTTATATATTATCAATTTTAGTTTGGGACATGATAATTGATAACTAAATTAATAAGTTATTTATTATTAAATTTTTAGTTTAATTGATAAAAAAAACTTATATAATCATATTCATATCAAAAAATAGTATAGTAAAAATAGAAGTACGATACGATATGTTTTACATGATCACTTTTGTTTAAGACAGTATATTTAAATTCCTTCTAAAGATATATGTTACAAAAATAAAATTCATTATTCTTTGTCACAGTCTAATCTAAAATTGAGAAGAGAGAATATAACACTAGTTTGTACCGAGAAGAAGTTATCACAATAAAGAGGCTAGTTTGTGTTGTCAGTAATTGAAAGTAATACTAAAATTTAAGAAATAGGATTGGTAACAACACAACCAAAAGTAATACTCTCTCCATTCCATTTTATGTTGCACCGTTTGACTTGGTACGATGTTTAAGAAAAAAAGGAAGACTTTTGAAACTTATGGTCTAAAATCATTCTTAGATATTTGTGTAACTGAGAATTATTTTATTAAGGATAAAGAATTTTTAAAGCTAAATTGTTTTTAATTAGAGTTAGGTGACATTCTTTTTGGAACGAACCAACAAGGAAATAGTGTCACATAAAATAAGACAAAAGGAGTACTAAAATTTAAGAAGTAGGATTGATAAAATCTTAAAATCACCATTATATAACCATGAGTAAATACTACTTTTAATATAATTATATCGAATTATCAATTTAACCATTAACTAAAACCATAAAATTGAATCGACAACCTAATAAAAAAATGTACACAATCGTTTAAAAAACATTAACTCCATATCATTAAATTAATAATATTTTTAATTAAATTTATTAATTAATTCAATTTTTGCACACACTCAATCATGGCTACCCTAATTTCTTAACATAGAGAACATGTCACAAATAATCTTATCAATCTTACTTTCAACCCAAAACTCATCTATTGGAGAAATCTAACACAAAAGGAATAATCTGTTGTATAATTGTAACAACCTAACCTCGTCATTATGGATAAGTCAAGAGGGAAGGAAATGGGCTCAGAAAACTCTCAAGTAGTAATTTAAATTTTTTGAGCCTACACCAAAATCGAACAAAATCTAAGTCATGTAAGGTCTAGGGAAATCCGGTAATAGATTGGGGGTTGATTTATAAGTTTAATCTTTTGAATTAATATTTAAGACAATAAGGAGCATGTATGACTTTTTTACGAAATTGAATTCGGGCTAGTAGAATTCCCCAAATCAATCTTGGCGCGAAGAGTATATTTATGAACGTCATGGTTTGAAGGTGTGTGGGGACTTATGGCACGAGTTACGAAATTTCTATCTCTGTACAATCCGCTACGACGGGATGGATCTCGTTATGGTGATGCCACTATGGCAAGATAAGTGTCCGCCGCTGCGGAACAATCATGGATTTTAAGTCAAAAAAGTTCCAAATTCATTCTTTTTTCTCTCATTTCATCCTTGAGAGATCAGAAGTGACCTAGAGCTTGTTTTCTTCAGTTTTCACTTGTTTCATCGATAAAGGCAAGTTAATTATTTCTCTAACTTATAAATTGATTCCTAGACCTTAGAATCTAGAAAAATTGTTATAGGGAAAGATCTTGACCTACAATTAATGGTGGAGAAAAGCCCTAGTTAGGGGAGATGACCATAAAAGTGGCCAAGGATTAAGATTTTTATATAATACAAGTAATTTAGGTTGTTATATATTGATTATTGTATTTCTTGATTGCTTATAGACCAAGAACGAGCTAGGACTTTAGAAAGGGGGAAAGCTCTAGTTACTTAGAGTTTCAAGGCTTGTTTTGAAGTAGCTGATGATTTGACATTTTTATTTGTTGATATATGCTTGTTAACTACTTCATTAGTATTTCTGCAGGTATATGAATAGGGAATAATGACATGAACCTAATAAATGATTCTTATGATCAAACTGTATGCAACGAACCTATTGCAAGATTTGTGCAAGTTGTGGATTATTCACGATGCGTGTAATTGTGATTGTGATTATTGGATTGGATATCACATTTTAATATATTATTGGATCGGATATCATGTTCTAACATATTATTGAATCGAGTGTCATATTTTGACATACTATTCGATCGAGTGTTACATTCAGATACAACTTGTTTAGGTGTGAGAAGGCATTGTTGAAATTATTGTGATCAGAATGATAATCGTGAAAGTGATATGTATGCATGAACTATAGTTGTTATTTTGTCATGTGTGTTAGTTTTACTAAATTATAGTTTTCTGTTTATATTTAGCTTATCGAAATAGTCACATCATCCTACAAATACACTATTATTATGTGTACTGATTCTACACTTACTTTTTTCTTATTGAGTATAGGGCATCTTCAGGTGGTTTTTGACAGACCTCTGTGAGGAGACAGTGATCATTTGAATTCAAGGGTGGGTCAACTCATCTAGCTCTTCCATGGATTCGTCTATTTTCTCAATCCTTTGTTTTTGGACTTAGACACTTTAGTTATGTACTTTCTATGATTTTCTAGGGTTGCATTCCCTTATGTTAGACACTTAGATAGACTTTTGATGCAATGACTTTCGATTTATGGATAATTATTTCTGTATAAATTTATGAGAATTCAACTTGACTTATATTTAAACTTGCTTCTATAACTTTAAATGCTTTATTCGTGCAAGTTTTGTTTAGTTGAGTTATGGTGTTGGTTAACCCACCAGAGGGATAGTGTGGGTACCACTCATGACTTGTTCCGGATTGTGACAAAGTTAGTATTAGATATTTGGTTTGTTGAACTCACGTACCAAAATGAGTCTAGTAAAGTATTGCGAAATGGTGTGAAGACGTCTATACTTTTCTTCGAGAGGCTACAGGATTCTAGGAATTCCTCTTATATTTCTTTTCTCTCCTCTTTTTGTGATATAACTTGATTCTAATTGGTGTTTGGTTATCCGAATTGGTATCTGACCTCTTTTACTGTCTTGTCACAGATAGTTAACATGTGTCACAATAATGCCAAACCAACAACTTGCACCAAAAAAACTCGTAGAGGACCCAACAACGAGGGGTGGGGCTAGAGGTAGAGAATAGGAAGAGGCTGAGGTCGATGAAGAGTAGTACCCACTAGGGGTGAGGTCTTAGCCAACAATACACTAGTATGAGAGGCCTAACTTGCATTTTAGGTGGAGATAGAGAAAAATGCAGAGGTTGGAGTTGAATAGAATGTTAAGGTGGAGGGAGATGCATAAGTTGAAACTACATGACTTCCCTCTTTGGACCAGTGATTACACAACAAGTACTAATTTTTCTGACTACGTTGGTTGGATTTGGAACCATTCCCATGGTGCCCATCACTCAAGCTCTAGTCACCTACCCCATTACAGCTACAACCCCTAATGTGGGGAGGACTTTGGATAATGATGCTTTTTTTTATCCCCTTCTAGGCCCAATGATAACTAGTGAACATGAGATGTTAACCAAGTTTTTTAAGCTAAAGCCTCTAGTGTTCTAAGGTTCAAAGAGTAAGGATGTTTATGAGTTCATCTTAAATTGCTATGAGTGGCTTCATAAGTTGGGTAATTGTGCACCATTATGAGGTTGAGTTCATGACTTCCAACTTTAGGGTGAAGCTAAGCAATGATGGAGGGCTTTTGTACAATGTTGATCACTGATTTTACCACCACTTACTTGGGTCTAGTATCATGCCTTATTCTTGGAAAAATATGTGCCCTAGACATTGAGGGATCGCAAGAAGGACAAGTTTATGACACTTGAGTAGGGTAGTATGACCATAGCCCCTGATGAGGCTAAGTTTCATGCCTTGTCCAGATATGCTACTTAGTTATTGACAATAGAAAAAAAGAGGATTCAATTGTTTAGGGTTAAGTTTGAATTCTAAGTTGCAGGTTTTATTTTTTTATATGACTGTTAGGTAAGAGCTTCAACGAGGTAACCAATTTTGTAAAGAAGGTTGAGGAAGTCAGGAAGGTTGGACATGACAAGGCCTTATCTAAGATGCCCAAGAGTATAATATTTCCAAGGTTCTTACTCCAAAGGGTCAAGTAAGCCAACCATTACTGTAACACCCCCTACAATATCCTAGCTTAGAAGTCCCTAATCCAAGAAAATACATCCCGAGTCCATAATCTACGACTTATAAATTCATCTATGAGCCGTAGAGCAGGATTTTATAGACCCACAAGTCAAAGGGACAATGTTATTTATGAAGGGTCCTATGACCCGTACAAACTTCTACGACCTGTAGAAGGGCTCATACAACCTCAAATCCTAGAAATGTTTCTAAGTGTTGGAGCAATTCACGAGTAGGGTTCACACCCTATCATTTTTTGTATGAATCGTAAGTCCAGGTTTCATAGTCCCTAGACTAAAATCCATAATCTTTGAATCTCAACTAAGGTCTACAGGACAACCCTTTTATGACCCATAAATGGGTCTACGATCCATAGAAGGTCGATCATAGATTTAGGCTTATTTTTCCTAAGAAACCACGAAATCCCATCTATAAGTCGCAAACAGGACTACGACCCATAGATGGGGTTTTGTAGATCCTGTCGTTAGCTTTAATGAAGGCTATTTTTGTCTTTTTCAGTCCTTTTCCAATTAATCCCCATATATTTTGGAATCAAAATAAGTTCCATATATAAACATAATGGTACCCATAACCTCATAATCACTTAGATCAATTTGAGAATTAATTCAAGGCGAGGGAAAACCTAGGTTTCAAGCTATTCTACCGAGTTCTTTCAAATTCAAGTAAAGTTTGGATATTTTCAGGTATGTAAGGCTATCATAGCATTGAATTGAGTTCATCCAGACACCCCACGTCTAAGTTTTCATTTTGAATGAGTGTTAAAATGAGTAAAAATCTAATTTTGAATTTTGATCGAGTTAATTCTTCTTCTATTGAGTTCTATGTAATTATGCATTAAAAATATTATTATTAATATTCCTCATATTATTGAAATTATTTTTCTCGTTACTTTTTCATGAATCTTAGTTGAGTTGATAATCATGATATTCTCATACACTATTTGATGATTGAGTTCATGCATTATTTGGTATTGAGATTGATGATTTTGATGCATTAACCAAAGCAATATTTTAAATCAAGATTATGCATGTGTTTGAGTAAAACTGATGGCTTTCGTACATAAAATCAAGTATTATTTTCAAATTGAGATGATGTATATTTTAAATGAGTTTTGATGAAATTGAGCATTGAGTTTTAATGACGTTTTGAGCAAGAGTTTTGATGCTGATCTTGAGATGAGTTTGAATTTCGAGTTAAAGTCCAATGAGACTTGATGGGATAAGAATATAAGCATATGTTGTGGGAGAAGTATTAGCACCAATTTGGATAAGAGTATAATTATCTCGCACTCCATAAATTACATCACCAACATAAGATGAGAAGGGACCATACCTCTGATGTCCCTATGGAGGTTTATCTAGATTTATAAAGTTTTGTGTCCTTTACTCTAGAAAGGTACTGGATGATTGTGGCAATGACAACAGTTTGTTGTATCATCACTTGCTCATAGGTGGTAGTTCTGGGTTAAAGAAACTCCCTAAGAGTAAGAATACGTTATTTTATTGAGTTATTCATGCAATTTGAGAATTTGATGAAAGCATTATATAACCTTTTTTAACTTTCATGCCATATCAATGTTGAGATAGCTAGGGGTTTGTCTTGGTACCTTCATAATTAGTAGAGGCTTCATAAACAAAGTTGATTGATGTACTTGGAGTCTATTTGAAAATCATATTTATTGATTGATATAGAGTTATTTCATTAAGTTACTCGACTATTGAGTTTTGACATCAAAAGTTCTCATAACTATTGGAAAGAGAATTATGGATATGATATAAGAATAGGACTACTATGCATTAACTATACGATTGATAACTTTCAGGATTATCAACTTTGCTCTCCTTCTCGAATACTACACTTCATTGTCTGAAGCTTATAACTCTCACCAAGGAATAAGTCTAATTTCATGATGTCACAGAATTCAAGCCTAACTCAAAGTCACCATGTTCTACCCATATGCTAATAATGTTCCTACAATCTATCCTGCAAGATTCCTGTTTTATACCTTCATAGGGACTTCCATTTATAAAATAATACTCCTTCTCACCACTCTAATACCTTTACTCGAAACACTCATTTAAAAGTCATCAATAGCCTTCTACTATCACTCACATAATGACGTCCACACATTTAAGCCTATCATTCTAGTTTCTTCATGGCTTCTTTAAAGTCAACAATACCTAAGATCTATGTGCATCTTTCTATACTTATTATTCTAATTGGCATACATAACTAATTTCTACAACTCTTATGGTTTAACCTCTTCGTTTAGTCTGCTAACACTCAACTTCTATGCTCCTATACATTTGACTGGAGAAAACTTAGATTATAATAAAAAAACTCATCATCATCCATACATAAACCACCATTGACCTAATTACTAAGAGTAATAAATAATGCTTACATATGTCTACTCCATATGGACAACTCAAATATATTATCTAGGTTCCCATCGCAAGTCATAACTTAGAGCTTCTCACAACTTTACACTATCAAGGATATACATTTGAAGCCTCTTCTTATCTAATGATTTATCTTCAATTCACTATTTCCATCCAAGAGGCACCTATACCATACTCGTAGTATCTCTTTCCTTGCAAGTCAACGTCTTAATCTTGAACATGCACTATGGCACACCTCTTAGGGGTCGTTTGGTGTGATGGATAAGGGATATTAATCCAGGATAATTTTTTAGTGGCCATCAATTCTTTGTTTGGTTGCACAGACTGGGATAACTTATCCCAGGATTAACAATTAATCCTGGGATAAGTTATCCCCTCCAGGAAGTGGAATAATAATCCCAGGATAACTTATCCTGGGATAAAGTAAGGGAAATAAATAAAATACCCTCCTTGAACTCTCTTTTATACACCATTTTTACATTTATGTATATTAACATATTTTTTAATAATAATTA